>CAUYRH010154272.1:0-17819 GCA_963574655.1 Perodicticus potto
TTGGAGCCTCTGGTGGGCGTTGTAGGTCCCCCTCCTTGCCTGTCATCCAGCCCACTGGCTCTTCAGCTGGTTGCCGCAGCACCAACACCACCACGGAGGAGGCGGCAGGTCTGCCAGCTCCGCTGAGCTGGCTAGGGTGCCAGATGCATGACTGATTTTTATATGTTGATTTTTTTTTATTTTTTTCAGGGATGAGGTCTGTGTTGGTCTTGAACTATTCAAGACTCAAGCTGGTCTTGAACTCCTGGGCTTGAGCAATCTTCCTTTTTTTTTTTTTTTTGAGACAGAGTCTCACTTTGCTGCCCTTGGTAGAGTGCTATGGTGTCACAGCTCACAGCAACCTCAACTCTTGGGCTTAACTGATTCTCTTGCCTCTTGCCTCAGCCTCTCAAGTAGCTGTAACTACAGGCACCCACCACAACGCCCAGCTACTTTTAGAAATGGGATCTTGCTCTGGCTCAGGTTGGTCTAGAACCTGTGAGCTCAGGCAATCCACATGCCTAAGCCTCCTAGAGTACTAGGATTACAGGTGTGAGCAACCATGCACAGCTTTGAGCAATCTTGCATCAGCCTGCTGAGTAGCTGGGACTCAGGTATGAGCCACTAGACCCAGAATATATGTTGATTTTGTATCCTATAACTTTACTAAATTTGTTTTTCAGCTCTAAATGTTTTTTGATGGAGTCTTTGGGTTTTTCTAAATATAGTCCAACAATCGTGTTCCTTGGTTCATTTACCCAAATGAACTGAAATCTTATATCCACACAAAAACTTGCACATAGATGATTAGAACAGCTTTATTCATAATTGCCAAACTTTGGAAGCAACTTTGGAAGCAAATGGATGCTTCCAAAGTTTGGTAATTATGAATAAAGCTGTTCTAATCATCTATGTGCAAGTTTTTTTGGATGTGCAGGACAGTGAAAATGTTCTGCACAAGACTACAATGGTGGATACCTGTCATTATGCATTTGTCCAAACCCACAGAATGTACAACACCAAGGGGGGACCCTAATGTGAACGCTGGGCTTTAGATGACAAAAATGTGTCCAGGATTTATCAGTTGTATCAGATGCACCATTGTCAGACAGGACATGGATCACAGGGGAGGCCTGTGTGTGTCATGGCGGACACGGATGGTGGGGAGGTCTGCGGTGCACTGGGAGAATAGGTATATAGTGCTCAATTCTGCTCAATTCTGTTGTAAATATAAAACTGCACTAAATATAAAGTTCATTAATTTAAAATTTTTGACTATTTAAAGTTTGTTAATTTTTTTTTTTTTTTTTGTAGAGACAGAGTCTCACTTTATCACCCTCAGTGGAGTGCTGTGGCATCACACACCTCACAGCAGCCTCCAACTCCTGGGCTTAGGCAATTCTCTTGCCTCAGCCTCCAGAGTAGCCAGGACTACAGGCGTCCGCCACAACGCCCAGCTATTTTTTCTGTTTTGCAGTTTGGCCGAGGCCGGGTTTGAACCTGCCACCTTCGGTATATGGGGCTGGTGCCCTATTCGATGAGCCACAGGTGCCGCCCTAAAGTTTGTTAATATTTAAAAATTTTTTAACTCTGAAGTAAGCAGAACTGTGCCAATTTTCCAAGATGAAAAAACTGACATTTAAAGAGATTAAGTAATTTATCTAAGATCCAACTGTTGTAAGGAAAAAGGACTCAACCTTCAGCACTCAGTTCCACAATTTGTACTATTAACTACTGTGGAACAAATATCAGAAATGTACAATGTTAAGATTAAAGGTACATTAAACATCACCTAGGCCAGTGGGTGCACATTAGCATCATGGGTAGTTTTTTCAATATTGGGAAGACCAGGTCACACCTCAAACCAATTAAATCAAAATCTCTGGCATATAACCCAGATGTCTGTCTTTACTGAAGCTTCCTGTTGATTCCAAAATACAAAATTCTATACAGAAATATTGAGATCTCCTGATTCAAAGAGTAGTGAAAGGCTTCCACCACCACAGGGCAAAAGTGCTATGCATTGTGGTTCTACTTCCAAGAATTCATTTTTAAATCATCCCAGTCTAAGATTAATAGGAAGAGGAATAATTGTTGTCCTTCACATTTTTAAGGTTTGGTGGGTATCCTGAAAAGAGCAGGGGTAGTGGTCATACACTCTAAAATCAACTCTGACACTTATTAACCGTAATCACGGAACACTCAACTTCTCTAGAGTCTCAATTTCCTTATCTGAAAATTAGAGCAATAATGGTCTAAGCATGACCTACTGACTTCGCAGTAGTTCTAAAAACCATATAAGACAATAGAGTCTCTCATATTTTCTTTTTTTTTTTTTTACTTGGGGAATGATACATTGTTGGGTTTTACTATTGGTTGGTAGTGAACTTAAAAAAAATGCCCGTGATGGCACGCAGAACAGGGTCTGAGTCTCACTCCTTGGATTCGTTAACTGTTCTTAGGGAAGTTACATAAGTTACATAGGTGGAAGTGCTAAGCTTTTTGAAAGAGTACTCCCTTCTCCCATCTATGTGGAAAACTAAATCAATAGCTTCATGACTATTTGGGAATTAAATAACCACTTTCCCCAGTACATGACACCTAAAAGTTATTGTTTAATGTTATTTTCCCTTCCCACAGCCACTTACATTTCTTATTTATTCCACCACATATTTTAAACTAAAGCATGCCAGAAAAAAATTAAATGTTACCTAACATCATCATTCCCTTTGATTAATGGCTGTTCAGGGCTGGGCACAGTGGCTCACATCTATAATCCTAGCATTCTGGGGGCCTAAGGCAGAGGATTGCTTGAAATCAGGAGTTTGAGAACAGCCTAAGCAAGAGGAAATCTCTTTCTCCACAAAAAATAGAATAATTAGCTGGTCATAGTGGTGCACACCTGTAGCCTCAGCTAGTTGGGAGGCTGAGTCAGGAGGATCACTTGAGCCCACGAGTTTGAGGTTGCTGTAAGCTATCATCATGCCACTGCACTCCAGGTAACAGAGCAAGACTTTGCCTAAAAAAAAAAGGCCACAGGGCAGTGAATCATACCCTTAATCCTATAACGCTCTGAGAGGCCAAGGCAGGAGAATTGCTGGAGCTCAGGAGTTAGAGACCAGCCTGAGCAAGAGAGAAATAAGCCAACCATAGTGGCATACACCTGTAGTCCCAGTTACTCGGGAAGCTGTAGCAGTTTGATCACTTAAACCCAGGAATTTGAAGTTACAGTTATGATCATGTCACAGCAGCAGTTCTCAACCTGTGGGTCGCGACCCATCGGAACTGTATTATAGGGTTGCGGCATTAGGAAGGTTGAGAACCACTGTGTTACAGTGTTCTATTAGCCTCAATTAGGTGACAAACTGAGACTGTCTGGAAAAAGAAATAGACAACAGTTGCATGGTCCAAAAAGAAAACACACACACATGCACAATCAAAAGACAAATGGCAAACTGAGAGAAAATATTTGCAACACGTATCACAGATAAGGAGCTTAATAAACCTAGTATACAAAGCACACTTTAAAATGGAGGAAGAAAAGACAAAAACTCTCTCAAAAAAAAAAAAAACAGAAACAGAAAAAGTTTTAGGATATAAAAATGGGCCTTACACAACAGTACAATACTACTGCACCAGCAGATTTACCGGCTTTCTGGTGTACAGACAGGCAGCTTCTCACTGTGCCCTCACGTGGTGGAAGGGTAAGGGAGCTCCCCCAGCTTCTTTTATAAGGGTGCTAATCCCAGTTGTGAGGGCTCTGCTCCCAGGACCTTATCACTTCCCCAAGGCCCCATATCCTAACACCATCACATTGAGGGTTAGGATTTCAACATAGGAATGTCGGGAGAGGCACGAATATTCAGTCTATAGCAACTATTCACCATAAAAGATATGCAACTTAAAACTACAGTGAGACATCATTTCTTACTTATTAGATTGGCAAATATTAAAACGCATGGCAACACGCCGTTGGTGAAGCAACGTGGAAACAGACATGTTCTTGCATTGCTGGTAGGAATGCAAAATGAAGGAGAATTCACCTACAGAGGCAAACTGGGCAATATGTAACAAAACTACACGTGCAATCCCACCCCAGGAACTTATCCTGAAGCTATACATCCAATAACATGAAAATATGAAATATGCCCAAGTTTATTCATTGCACCATTATTTGTAATTGTGAAAACATTGGAAACTACATAAACGCCCAAGCACAAAAGATTCGTCAAATAAACTATGACATATTATTAAAATAGAGTACTATGAAGCTGTAAAAAAATGCAGACAATCTTTATTAACTGATATAAATTTATTCCCAGAAGATATTGTTAAGCAAAAGTAATGTTTACAAGTAAAATGCAGTAAGATAGATAGAAAATGCTCTTGTTATTGAATAAAAGAGAAATAAAACCTACATATATGTTGTCTTATTATCCTTACCAAAAGAAAGATAAGACCACAAAACAGAGAAGTGGGGAAGGAGATGGAAAGGATGTAAGAGAGAGTGGGACTTCTGATTGTATCTTTTTCCATGGTTTTGAACTTTGGAAGCATGCTATTATTATACATATATTTTTAAATTACGTTAAATCAACAAAAATGGGAAGGGGAAAAATTAAAAATCGAAAGCAAATCAAAACAGTAAATCAATTATATTTCAAATGAATGCTGTATTCATAGTGAAGGGAAAAGAAAAAAATGAATCTAAATATGTGTAACAAGAGCAGAATATATGACTGCTAATATATAATCCTCAGTCTCATGCAACATCGTGGAGTAGGAGAAAAACTGCATAGAAACTACACTTTTTTGAAGGCTTGTTCATCACAACTATATAGGCAAAGTCATTCTGAAACTATTCTGGACAAATTTTAGCATTAAAAGGAATAAATGTGTTGATACTATAGGAAGCCCGCGGTTCTCAGTATGGAAGAAAGAACATATGAATGTGGAATGGCAGAAGGTAAGAACACTGTGGCAACAGATTAGATTTGGTTGTACGGATGAATTCATGGTTTTTAAAATACGTATATACATGTATGCATACATGTGAGTGCATGTATATATGTCCATCTTTCTGTACGTGTACATACATTCATGTGAGGTCGGACAATGAAGTTCACAAATGCATCCTAGAAAAAGTGCTACATGGCTCATTGCTGAATATCACTACTGTCAACTCTGAAGTACTCCCCTTGGAAAGCTATGCACCAACACCAGCATTTAAGTCCACCCTTTAAAGCACTTTTTCTAGGATGAGTCCCTGAACTTAATTGTCAGACTTCATACCACCACAGCTCTGCATTCCAGAAAAAGGGTTCCAAAATTGCTTTGAAAGTTGGACTAGGCACTGGTGTTGGTGCACAGCTTCCCGAAGGGAAGGATGAGTTCATGAACTTAATTGTCCAACCTCATATATTTATTAGCTTTGTCTGCTGAAAGGCTCTAGAAGAAAAGATATCTTAGCAGCAATGAACATACCTAATGCCTACATTTTCATTTTCAAGACTATTCCCTACTGAAAGGAAATAGAACTCCTCAGAGGAATGACCAACTCTGGGGCTGGGGGAAATACTTGTAGGTTCAAGATGATCCTGGATCAGTGAATAGAAAGTGCTCACAAAAATGATGAGACCAAGTCACAAAGGCATGGTGATACAGGACAGGTAGTGCCCCAGCCAGCTCAGGGGAGCTGAGGGGCAGACCTGCTGCCTCTGCCTTGGCAGTGTTGATGCAGTGGCAGTGGACAGAGGAACCAGCGGCCTGGAAGATAGGCAGGGGGCCCCCACAGGAGGCTCCAGTAGCCAGAGGGGCTAGATGACTGCTGGGGAGACACCAGTACCTTAGGTTTTCCTCCCCTTGCACTTAGAGCTGAACAGAGAACCTCCCATTTCCTTGGCCTGGTCAATTTCATGTAAGTTTTCTAGGCCTGGGAATGAAAGTGATTGTAGCCATTCATTTGCCACCGAGTGGACCCATGCATGCTTAATGTAACTACCAAGTCCCTGCTAATGTAACTACAGAGGACCCTATATGACTATACCCCTGGAAAAAAGGAGCCCAAGAGACAGAGATGGAGAGAGAGAGCTTTTTTCCTAACTTGGTTTGTTTCTCTCTGCCAGAAGCTCTGGTGTTTCTGTATTCTTTTCTATAAACAAATCCTGTCTTACCACTGATCTATGGATTGAGGATTCATTCTTCGAATCCCGAGACCAAGGACTTACCGAAGACGAAATTCTGGTATCAATGGGATTCAGCTTGAAAGGATTCAAACCCAATCTGGAACAATTTGAACACCAAAATGTGTAAGAACCATTGGGGGGAATAAATAATAAATGGTAAACCATTGGGGGGGAAAAGAACCCATAAATCTATACCACTAATAAACCCATAAATAAAGAAATGAGGGACACAGGAGGGATCTTATTCACAGAATGACAAGTACCAACTGGTAAATGTAGAACACAGGCGTTGAAAATTATCATTTTGAAACCATCATAAGTAACATTGGTTCAAGCAAGAATCATTAACAGAGGCTGAACGTAGGGGAATATTTGAAAGGGGGAAGAATACTTGCATGATTTTAACATGTCTCTCCACAGAGTACAATGAGGAACTTTTGTCACAAAAGACTAAGAAATTAGGCTGTGAAAATGTTCCAGATTAAAGGAGACTAAACAGATGGCAACTAGAAGCAATATCCTATCTTATTCTGTCCTGGAAGCCAGATGAGGGCTGGGGGCTGAGGGCTGAGGAAGGGAGCTAAGCAAGACATTGTCTACAGATGAGCTGTACCAATGCATCTACTGAAGTTTTAACTGTATTGTGGTTAAGTAAGCTACTACCCCTATTCTTAGGAAATCCAGGCTGTATATGGAGGGGTGAAGTATCATGATATACACAAGTGACTCTCAAATAATAGGAATACACACTCAAACACACATACAGAGGCAGTATATACAACTAGCAAACCATATGATAACAACAGATGATCCTGGGTAAAGGACATATAGGTGTTCTCTGTATTTTCCTTATTCTTACAACTTTCAGTATGCTGGAATTATTTCCAAATAAAAAGGTTTTTCTTGGCTCAGCGCCTGTGGCTCAATAGGCTAAGGCGCCAGCCACGTACACCTGAGCTGGCAGGTTCGAATCCAGCCCGGGCCCGCCAAACAACCATGGTGGCTGCAACCAAAAAATGGCCAGGCGTTGTGGCAGGCGCCTGTAGTCCCAGCTACTTGGGAGGCAGAGGCAAGAGACTTGCTTGAGCCCAGGAATTGGAGGTTGCTATGAGCTATGATGCCATGACACTCTATCCAGGGTGACAGCTTGAGGCTCTGTCTCAAAAAAAAAAAAAAAAAAAAGGTTTTCTTTTTAAATAAAAAAGAATGTGCTATCAACTCGATTAGAAAAACAAAAAAAATAATAATTTAGGTCAGCCCAAAATAGTATAAGTTAATATAAAAATAAGCCAGAAATTCATTTGAACCCAGGACTGAAAAATGTTATGAGCTAATTCTGCTTAAATGACTTCATTATTTAACGTTTACAAAGCCATTCACTGAAATATTTTAATTAAATCGCTTCCAAACTATAGTAAAACCAGTAAAGTATATTTGATGCCGGAATTTCAGGTTCTTGGTCTTGGCGATTCGCAGAAGGAATTGACAGACCACAGGAGTAGTGGCAAGTCAGGATTTATTTACAACAACTACAAGAAAAACCAAACCTCCAGGCAGAGAGGACCCAGGAGGGGACAAGCTCTTCTGCTCCCTCTACGAGTCCAGCCAAGGTCTGCGTCTGAGCTCTCTGCTCAGGCGTTTATATAGTCCCGGGGTTGTTTTGCCGGAACTTCTTAGGGCATGGGTCTTTGTCAGTTACAGCCAGCTGTCCAATGAAGACCCAGGCCCTGGAAACTAACATGACATTGGCCAGTCAGATGTGCAGGAGGAGACAGCAAGGGCCATCCATGAAATGTACTAGCCAGAAGAGCATGGGAAGGAGACAGCAAGGCGCCAGTGTCTCCACTGCAGGTGTCTGGCCCTTCCAGCAAGCCGGTTCCTCTATCTGCCACAGCATTAGCACTGCCAGGGCCAAGGCAGCAGGTTATAGGGCCGCCTTGTCCTGCATCATATTTAATATATAGTGATGAGTTAGCATTTACCAACAATTAGCTAAATGTCTTTCTGAGACCCTTGCAAGGAAAGGGTCTGTAGAGGGCGGTGCCTGTGGCTCAGTGAGTAGAGCACCAGCCCCATATACTGAGGGTGGCGGGTTCAAACCTGGCCCTGGCCAAACTGCAACAAGAAATAGCCGAGTGTTGTGGCAGGCACCTGTGGTCCCAGCTACTTGAGAGGCTGAAGCAAGAAAATCGCCTAAATCCAAGAGCTGGAGGTTGCTGTGAGCTGTGACGTAGACAGCACTCTACTGAGGGCAACAAAGTGAGACTCTGTCTCAAAAAAAAAAAAAAAGCAAGAAAGAAAAGGGTCTGTAGAGTGTATCAGAAAAACACTGGAGTGCCTAATCAGCAGCCTTTACAGTTTTGAATTTTTTTTTAATGATATTCTTCTTCAAGGTATATCATATTTTTTTCTTATTTCAAAACAATGTCTTGAGATCTAACAGTGGTAGGTCTCATTTTAGTACTTATCTTTAGTTAATTTTCTTTTAAGACAGGTTCTTGTTCTGTTGCCCCTACTAGAATGCAGTGGTGTCATCATAGTGTAAAGACCAACCTGACTCCATTTTACTAAAACTAACTCCATCTTGTTCCTCAGCCTTCATTTTGCAGCAGCATGCATACCCAAGGCGTTAGGTAACCTACTCCCTCCTCCGCCCCTTGTCCTTGCATCTGCTCCTTCCCAGACAAGCCAAGGACAAGTATTACTCAGTCCCCTAGACCCCTATCAGCTCACCCCACACCCCTTCCCTTTTTCCTTTCTGTACCCTTAAAAACCCCCTCCTTTTCAAGGCCTGAGGCTTCTCTGTTCTCCTGCTGTGCCAGGAGCGAGAAACCTCAGCCCGGGCTTATAAATAAACAAACTCTGGCTCTTGCATTGGACTTGGTCTCTGGGTGACTTATGTGGGGGATCCCTTGAGTTAGGCACAACGATAGCTCACTGCAACCTCAAGCTCTTGGGCTCATTCAATCCTCCAGCCTCAGTCTCCTAAGCAGCTGGAACTACAGGCAACCCACACAACGCAAGCTAATTTTTCTATTTTTAGTAGAAAAAGGTCTCACTCTTGCTCAGGCTGATCAGGAACTCCTGGCCTCAACCTATTCTCCCAGCTAGACCCCCCATAGTGTATGAGCCACCAGGCCCAGCCTTTTCAGCTAAATATTAGAGGGAAGGGTGCAGAATTAAATATTTTATGCGGTAAAAATGCAGTATACTTTAATTCATTTGGAGATATAGAGGCTAACATAACATTTTTACTTCAATATTTGCTTTCTAAGGGCTAACATAAACAGAAAAAATCCTGTTGCTTCCTCAATATTCAGAGCAGCTTACATTTGCAGGCCAGCTGCCTTAATCCATTTTGTGTTACTACAACAGAATGCCACAACTGATTTATAAAGAAATATACTTCTCACAGTTCCGTAGGCTGGGTGGTCCAAGTGCAGGGTATCTCCTAAGGACCTTTGCATCCGGCCATCCAGGCTACAAGGGTTAACAGCAAGAGAGAACTAGAGCCGGAGAGAAAGCAGCGTTCAACTAGCTTTAATACCGAGCCAACTCTCGCGATACCTAACCCATGCACTCGCGAGAACAGCATTAATCCGTTCCTGAGGGCAGAGCCTGGTGACAGAATCACCTCTTTTGAGGCCCCACCTCTCAACTTTGTTCCACTTGGAATTACATTCTCAACACATTCAGGCTACGTGCAACTATACCTTCTTTCAAGGAGCTGAGGTTGTTTTGACCAAATTAATGTCAAGGATGGGTTTGCATAGCACGACTGAAGATCTTTTTGTGTTCAATTTGTTAGAGACCTGAGCTTTAGAAGCTCCCCGTGGGCTCGGCACCTGTGTAGCTCAGCAGCTAGGGCTGCCAGCCACGTACACTGGAGCTGGTGGGTTCGAACCCAGCCGGGCCAGTTAAACAACAAGGACGACCGCAACCAAAAAATAGCTAGGCATTGTGGTGGGCACCTGTAGTCCCAGCTACTTGGGAGGCTGAGACAAAAGAATGGCTTAAGCCCAAGAGTTTGAGGTTGCTGTGAGCTGTGACGGCACAGCACTCTACTGAGGGTGACATGGTGAGACTCTAGCTCAAAAAATAATAAATAAATAAATAAATAAATAAATAAAAGCTCTCTATTAACATTCCCTAACAAGAAAGTAAAATGTACCTATTCGTGAATTATCTGCTACTTATATTTTAAACAGATGAATTGATTGCTTGCTTCTTTGCCTAATAGGCTGAATGTAAATAGCCATTAGTGCCTACTGCTACTAGTAAATGAAACAGCGTTTCTTTAAGTTAATTGCACTCTGCATTTCACGTATAGTGGTTTTAGTCAAAATAACCTCTGATTAAAGCATGGCTTCAAAAAGTTAACATTTAATTTCTGGTAATTGCCTGTATAAACAAAAGGAAAATTTGTAATTTATACATTCTCTGCTGTAGTCATCAGGTCATGTCTTTGCAGCTGGAATTTACTTGGCTCTTTCAGTAGGTAATGATTCCAACACTGGTAGGGAGAATTAAGGGTATGAAGAGAAGAAAGCAAATGTAAGGAGGGAAACAAAAAGAGGAAAAAAGAGAAGAGGAAACAACAGAGGAAGGAGTAATAGAATCTCATGGGGAAAAAAATAGAATAGATGGTAAGACAAGGGAAAATAGAGGAAATAAGAATGAGGCAGAGAAAGAAAACTCGGTGATTAAAAATTCTTCTTCACCTGGAGGGTTGTGGGAAAGGTCCTGACCTGGAAAAACCTTATTCACACTTTGGTGAAAAAAAGTACTAAATTCTTTTTTTGTTGTTGCAGTTTTTGACCGGGGCTGGGTTTGAACCCGCCACTTCCATTATATGGGGCCAAGGCCCTACTCCTTTAAGCCACAGGCGCCACCCAGAAGTACTAAATTCTTAATCAGCAAGGGTAATTTCTTATATTTCTCATGGCTTCTGTTTGCTTAATGTCAATTTACTTTTTGTAAGTTAAGGTAAAACTTGGCTTGGTTTAAGCACTAGTTTTAGAGTAGATGTTAACTGTAATAAATGGCTAGGCTGAGCATAGGCTGTGCAACATACTTGGAATTTGTAAAAATTGCCAACTATTAATAAAGCAGTTTTCTTCCAGTTGGCACTGTGTGCCATTCTTTGAAGCATTCCCTGAGGTAGATTTTTAAACAAGCTTAGATAGAACTTGTCATGGTATCATATAACTGCTATTGAACAGTTCTGAGCTGTGTATCCTTTGTGTGAAAAAGAAAACCAATCTGTCATAAAAGTGCATGAAAGTTGACAAGACTTTCTCTAATAGGTATATCCTGGAAATACATATTTATGAATGTTTTTAAACACTATCTTGGTAAACATATACAACATGCTCAGATTGTTTAAAATATGAACCACCGTCCTTAACAATCACTACAATTTACTTTGCACTGATTACTTACTACAACTTATTACAACCACTTACTGTGGTTTTCTGACTGTCAAGCAGCCCATAATGTTCTAATGTATTAAAGAGAGAGTCCATGTTTATATTTCCTTTCAGAATTTAATTTATGATTAAGAACAGACATAATTCAAAATAACTGTCTCAACTTTGTCTTAATGTTTATATAATTTCCTTTCAGTATTTTAATTTATGATTAGGTATAGACATTATTCAAAATAACAGTCTCAACTTACTTGTGTTAATGCCTACATAACTGTACAAACCATATCAATTTTTCTCTAATACTTTATCATTATACAATGAAATCAGGCAACAGTGGAGCAAAAAGAGATCATTTTCCTCATCATCTAAAAATTATTTTTTTCTTTCAAATCTTATAATTATTTCATATAATTTTTTAAGTAGAAATTTATCCTGGCATTAAAGGTACTGTCTTATGGGTTGAATAGCAATGTGGCCAAAAAGTGATATATGATATATGTCCTAATCTTAGGACACATAAAGTTTTATTTTATTTTTATTTTTATTTTTTTTGAGACAGAGCCTCAAGATGTCACCCTGGATAGAGTGCTGTGGCATCACAGCTTACAGCAACCTCCAATTCCTGGGCTCAAGTGAGTCTCCTGCCTCTGCCTCCCAAATAGCTGGGACTACAGGCACCCACCACAATGCCTGGCCATTTTTTGATTGCAGCCGACATTGTTGTTTGGTGGGCCCGGGCTGGATTCGAACCCGCCAGCTCAGGTGTACGTGGCTGGCACCTTAGCCTGTTGAGCCACAGGCGCCGAGCCAGGACACATAAAATTTTAAATGGGAATAAGGTATGACTACATTTGATTTTGCAGAAGCTCCTAGGATATATAATATCCTCACTTTTAATTTATGATGGAATTGATTTCAGTATTCTTAGTATGAGCACACACAAACTTCTAGTAAAATTCCCAATGATGTTCTACTATAATAAGACACACTATGATTCCAAGACTGGTTTTCAGTCGTAACTGTTATCACTGTCCTAGCATTATTTTCTTGCATTGCATTTATAATTACATCCCTGATATTCCTTCTTTGACCCACAAATCACTTGAGGCAAAATAATATAAAGCTAACTCCTCCACCAATTAATTTAAGATTCATGAACTTCTAATTCCTACCCTTAAGTTACCATGATACCACTTCCTAACATGTCTCGTTGTGACATTTATCTCAAATAAGATTTAAATACCAAGATTAGGTTAAGAATTAAGACCAGAGAAAAATGCCTTAGAACACAGAAGCATAGACAGGAAACTACAGAATTTCAGAAGTGATAAAGATTTTAAAGAAAATGTACTCAACATTTCAAAGGAAACTGTAATCTAAGAACATGAAAAGATGTTCCAAATCCTGCATAGTTAGAGGCATGAAACTGATGCAAGAATATGTAGAAAAGGGAGCAGTACCTGTGGCTCAAAGGAGTAGGGCACCGGGCCCCATATACCAGAGGTGGTAGGTTCAAACCCAGCCCTGGCCAAAAAAAAAAAAAAAGAAAGAAAAAAATAAGTAGAAAAGAAGCTAAGTACATTTTGTAAGTTCATAAGAAAGTATAAAAAAATAAAGTCTTACAGAGTAGGTATCTATAGTTTTCTACAGTATTGCCATGGGGTCAGAATGGTTCATAGACCACACTCAGAAAAGACTCAGAAAACCTCTAACATGGTTGTGAGCTGTGAGGCTCGTCCGCTGAGATTTCTCTTCCATCACGAGCAACGGCCAGCAGGCTTCTCGCCACCACTTTAGCTATCAAGATCTCTCCCTAGGCATACTCCCCAAGCAGCGTCTATACTGGACTACTAGAATATTACATTTCATTATCATCAGAAAATACTGGCCTTTTATCAAATGCATGGAGAAAATGTTGTAGATAATGAGAGAAAGTCCCCGGTGTTTCTAAAATATGAGTAAGGAAGCAGAACTGAAAGGAAGGAAGGATGTGTATACTCGGGGACGGTACACCATCAATGAGTCAGGGTAAGGACAGAAAACCTTCTTGCCCTGAAAATCCCCTTCTAGTTTAAAGAACTTTCCCTTACTTTAAAGAATCTCCCGAATGAGTCATTACGGTTAGATCATATTCTTCTGGGACATTTACTTTCCAGTGCTTTTGACACTTTGATAAGAGAGGGAAGAAAATACAATCTGACAACCAGAAAGGAGAACCTCCCTTTCCAAACGCCCTGTCAGTTCTGGTGCTCTGTTCTCATCAGTCCACAAAGCACAAGCAAACATGGCAAGCAATAAAGATCTCAACTTCTCAGCTTTTTGAAGATAAGAAAACCTCAAACATGAGTTCTCTGGTCCGAGGGTTTCATACAGCAGCTTTTCTATAGCCATTGGCCTCACAAAGCCTCTACTATGCCTTAACAGCATGTGTCTCAGGGGTACAGAAATGGAAAATTTGGTGCTTTGAAGACTTTTCCAGCTTTTAGTGTGAAATCATAAATAGAGACATATATGAATAGCTGCTATTTTATTGTTCACCCATTTAAAAGGCAAATGTGGTACCAAAAATTACTAAAGTCTACACTCCAGATGTTCTTATTTTTCATACTGGTTTTTTTGGTTACACTTATCCTCTCCCACATGTATCTGAATTTATTCTACCACATACCTCCCCCACCCATGAAGACGCCTACTTATTTCTTAAATAATTTTGTTTTGTATATTTAAGGTGTTAGAATCAAAAAATAAACTCATTTTTCCCAAGTAATGAAAAAAAAAAGACCTTCATTTTCATTTCCCAAAAGTCAATCGTGAAGAAATAAATACATAAAGTGTCAGACGACCTATTTATGAAGCTACACTGATTGCTCTGTGAAAACAAAAGTGGCTCAGTCTTCTTCAAAAGCATTTGAAGAACAGTCTATGGTAGGACCCCAAAGACAGGAGCTAAAGTTCTTTGGTTGTTAGGCAACTCCCCATACAAGATTGTTTAATTCAGTCTTGAACAAACCTAGAGGGAAAAGACACACACATGTGCCCATGCATGTGGTGAAAGCCCCACTGCTGGCCAGAAACCCCAAGATGCGGTTCCAAGCAGAGAAAGAGATAGAATCGTTCCTCATTCATTGATTTATGCAACAACTATCTATTGGCAATTTCTATGTGCAAGCAACCATGCTAAAATGAAAAGGACATGTCCCCCACCTTCAAAAGACTAAAACCAGAGGAAAAAGGAATACACTTTTAACCACTCTATTGATTGGAATTCTTTGTACTGTAAGTGACAGAAGCCCCCAAGAACTTATGTGTTGGAAATTTACTGGCTTATGTAATTGAGTGTTCTAGGCATAGATTTCAGGCATGACTGGATCAAGCAATGGCAACAGGCAAGCTGTCTCACTGCACATTGGGCTTTCCTTATCTCTGAATGGATTTCACTCTTACACGTTCTCATCTTGTGGTGATAACAAGGCCACAAATAGCTCTAGACTTACATGTCACCAGTTTAGAGTCTTTGCTCATTAGTTTTAGCAAAAGTCCAGAACTGATGCTAATTTGGCCTGACTGGAATCACATTCTCACCCCTGAACCATTTTCAAAGACTACAGTGATAGAATTCATTATGTAGTCAAGCTAGCAGACTGAGAGTATGGGAAGGATGGTTCCACTAAGAAAAGGGAATGTCATTTAAGGAGAAGAATGGATGCATGTCAAACAGAGATGTCCCCTGCAATAACACTACAAAGCTAAGTGTGAAAAGGACTAAAACAAAGGTAATAGACAGTGCTAAAGGAGTATACAAATAGAGCATTTAATTGTGATGGGAAGAGGGGGACTTAAGAGGCAGGCAAGTAGTTGTCAACTTCACAAAAAGGGAGCATTTTTATAACAGTCACTTTGGAAAAAGAACTGGTGGTTTCCTAGATAACTAACCATAGACACACCTTAGAACCCAGCAATTCCACTCCTAGGTATCTACCTAGGAGAGATGAAAACAAAGGTTCATTCAAACCATACACAAATGTTCATAGCCATGTTATTTGTAATACCCAAATTGTGGAAATAGTCAAAACAACCCATTGATTGACAAACTTGAATAAATAAATATTGTATATCCATGCAATGAAATATTATTTGGCCATCAAAAGAAAGAAAGTGCTGATACACACTTCAACACAGATGGACCTTGTAAACCTTATGGTAAGTGAAAGAAGCCAGGTGCAAAAGAGCACTTATTTTGTGATTCCACCTACATGAAATAACCAGAAGTGGGAAATAGGGACAGAAAGTATATTTTTAGTTACTCAGAGCTTGAGAGAAAAGGGGGGTAGGAAGCTTAAGGGCAGGGGGTTTGTTTTGAGGTGATGAAAATGTTCTAAAATTGAGTGTAGTGATAATTGCACATATCTGTGAATATACTAAAACATCAGTGAATTATACCCTTTAAATAAGTTAATTCTGTGGTATGCAAATTTTATTTCAATAATGCTATTTTTACAAAACAATTTTGAAAAGGCCTATGAGGCCTTTGAGGACAAGAACTCATCCCTATTTTATTGAAATGGAAATCCAGAACAAACTAGTAATAAGAAGTGAGATTGAAACAGTTAAAAAAAATTTTCCCAACAAAAACAAAGCCCCAGACCAAACACATTCATAGTGGTATTCTACCAGACCTGCAAAAAAGAACTCACCCCTATATTATTGAAATTGTTACATAATATCAAGAAGGACGGAATCCTCCCTAACTCATTCTGTGAAGGAAGTCTCACCTTGATACCAAAGCCAGAAAAGAACACAACAAAAAAAAGAACTATAGACCAATATCTCTTATCAACATGTATGCAAAAATCCTCGGCTTGGTGCCTGTGGCTCAAGCGGCTAAGGCGCCAGCCACATACACCTGAGCTGGCGGGTTCGAATCCAGCCTGGGCCCGCCAAACAACAATGACAGCTGCAACCTAAAAATAACCAGGCATTGTGGCGGGCGCCTATAGTCCCAGCTACTTGGGAGGTGGAGGCAGGAGATTCGCTTGAGCCCAGGAGTTGGAGGTTGTTGTGAGCTGTGATGCCACAGCACTCTACTCAGGGCGACAGCTTGAGGCTCTGTCTCAAAAAAAAAAAAAAAAAAAAAAAAATCCTCAACAAAATCCTAGCAAACCAAGTTCAACAGCACATCAAAAAGACAATTCAAGTGGGTTTTATCCTAGAGAAGCAAGCATGATTCAACACATGAAAATCAAGAAACGTGATTCTCCACACAAACAGAAGCAAAAACAAAGACTGTATGATATCTCATACAGAAACAGCTTTTGATAAGATCCAGCATTGCTTTATGATAAAAACCCTCAACAGAGTAGGCATAGATGGAACATACCTCAAAATAATAAAAGCCACATATGACAAACCCACAGACAACATCATACTGAATGAGAAAGTATTGAAAACATTCCTCCTAAGAACAGGAAGAAGACAAGGGTGCCCACTGACACCACTTGTATTTAACAAAGTACTGAAAGTCTAGAGCAATTAGGCAAGGAAAAGAAATAAAGGGCATACAAATCAAAACAGAGGAGGTCAAATTATCCTTGCTTGCCAGCAGTATGATCCTGTATCTAGAAAATCCTAAAGACTATACCAGAAACTCCAAGAATTAATAAATAAATTCAGCAAAGCCTCAGGTTACAAAATCAATATACATAAATCAGTAACACTTCTAAGAGTAGCACTAATAAGAGTCAAGCTGAGAATCAAATCAAGGACTCAATACCTTTCATAATAGCCACAAAGAAAATCAGATACCTAGGGCTATACTTAACCAAGGAGGTGAAAGATCTCTATGAGAACCACAAAACACTGATGAAAGAAATTGTAGGTAACACGAACAAATGGAAAAACATCCCATGCTCATGCATTGGTAGAATAAACACCTTTAAAATATCCATAGTGCCCAAAGTGATTTACAGGTTCAAAATGTAATCCAAATCAAAATACCAATATCATCTTTCACAGATCGAGAAAAAATAACTCTAAGCTTCATTTGGAATCAAAAAAGAACTCAAAATAGTCAAAGCCATCTTAAGCAAAAAGACCAAATCTAGAGGCATCACATTACCTGACTTCAAATAACACCACCAGGCTATAGTAACCCAAACAGCACGATACTGGTGTAGAAACAGACACACAGACCAATGGAACAGAAAACAGAACCCCAAAATATATAGCT
>CAUYRH010154273.1:0-11737 GCA_963574655.1 Perodicticus potto
AGTCAGTAAGCACTCCTGGTTTCCGGTTTATATTAAGTGATTTATAAATTCAACACTGCAGACAGGTCTTAGGACAAGTTCTATCTCCTCAGAAGAGGAGGAGGAGATAAATAAAATAAAGACTGTGGTATATGTACACTATGGAATACTATTCAGCCATTTGAAAAAATGGAGACTTTACAGCCTTTGTATTAACCTGGATGGAAGTGGAACACATTATTCTTAGTAAAGCATCACAAGAATGCAGAAGCATGAATCCCATGTACTCAATGCTGATATGAGGACAATTAATGACAATTAATGATACTGTGGGGGTGGGGGAAGGGGAAAGCAGAGAGAGAAAGAAGGAGGGAGGGGTGGGGAAAGGAAGAGCAAAGAGAGGGAAGGAGCGAGGGTGGTGGGGCCTTGGTGTGTGCCACACCTTTTGGGGGCAAAAACACGATTGTAAGAGGGACTTTACCCAACAAATGCAATCAGTGTAACATGGTTTCTTGTACCCTCAATGAATCCCCAGCAATAAATATATATATATAAACAGTATTTTAAATAATTGTCTATAAATAAAAAAAAACAAATTTTACCTCCCCAATAAGTAGATATTAAGAAATAATAAATGATAATTTTAATATAGTAAAAATAACATTCTCATAACTTAGAGTATGCATAGCAAGTTTTAAAATAAGTTATTTGGAGCAATTAAACCTTAAAATGTCCATCAAGACTGTTAACCATATATAGAGATAAGAGTTCTTTACAAAGATGTTTGCCGTTGGCTGGACACGGTGGCTCACCCCTCTAATCCTAGCACTCTGGGAGGCCAAGGCCGGTGGATTGCTTGAGCTCAGGAGTTCGAGACCAGCCTGAGCAAAAGAGACACCCTGTCTCTACTAAAAATAGAAAAACTGAGGCAAGAGGATGGCTTGAGCCCGAGAGTTGGAGGTTGCTGTGAGCTTTGATGCCACAGCACTCTACCCAGAGTGATGACTTGAGACTTTGTCTCAAAAAAAAAAAAACAAGATGTTTGCCATAGTGTGACAGATACTAGGAGAACACTAAATGTACAAACACAGCATACACAGCATAACAGTAAAATAAAATGCATGGAATATTATTCAGCCAGAGGCTTCCAAACCTTCTTAGCTCATGAAGCCCTCGGTGACTTAGTACTTTTAAAGTCTTTAGTACTTTAAAACAAAAACTGAAAAATTTTCGTTTTAAAAGTGTGATAGCCATTTGAAGAAGTGCTCATAAAGTCAAAGAAAATGTATATTTTTGCTTCATTCTAAAATTACAGTGATTACTACCACTGGAATCTGTGCTCTTGCCCTGCACAGCTGTCAGATTTGGGGATCGGGTTTGACGTTGGCACCCTACTTTCAGTTCCACTTTTTATTTAATGTGATAACCTGTTTTGATAAGAGTGATGACCCTAACCCCAACTGCACAAAGATGGCATATCCTTAAAAGGAGCGTAGCATGATCTAATATGGGAACAGTATCACACTGGCTGCCAAACTAGGGAACAAAGTTTTTCCTTAGGGCCCAACGATTTTTATTAGGCCAAGGTAGGTTAAGAGATGTGTGAGTTATATATGCTTCACAAGGCCCTGGGTTCAAAACTAGCATGAGTTAAATATAACTCACATGGCAGGTGATATACTTGACCTAATAAAATATCACAGCCCCAAGGAAAACAATTTTTTTCTAGTGTGGCAGTCAGTACTTTTCTTTTCCAATATCAAGCTACACTCCCTTTGATGACGCCATCTTTATAAAGTTGAGAGTCATTACTCTCATAAAAATGGATTATCATGTTAAGTAAAAAGAGAAACAGAAAATTAGGATGTCAATGTCAAATCTGATTTTTTTGTTAGAGTGGCATAAGATGTATAAGTTATACATGTTTCACTAGTTCCTGGGTTCAAAGGTAGTATGAGTTAAGTGCAACTCACGTGGCAATCAATGTTTAAACTTCCGCGAGGTAATGTTTTCAATAGTGTCCAAGAGATGCCAAGTATTGTCTTTCCTTTAAAAACTTAAAATACGCTATTCCACCCCACGAGTTTCCTGTGCCACGTTAGTGCTCCTTGCCACGTAGTTTTGAAATTACAGATATACACATATACACACATTTGTTTTCAATATGAATATTTTATATATATATTTTTCTAAATAAAAACATTTAGAATAAATATATTGTATAAACTCTGATGGAGACTTTATTAACATTAGATAAGTTTGATACTAACGTGAAGTAATTGTCTCCCTTCCCCAAAAAGGATCTCATTAAAGAAAACTGATTGTTGAAAGTAAAATACTATGAAAGTCCCAGAAATTTCTATCTTCTCTAAATTAGTATGAATCTCAGTTGTGTGTTTTTTCTTCCAATGTATGAGAGATCCTAAGATGAATCAGTCATCTTACATTAACAAACTTTGGAGTGCCATAGGAAGAGGTGAGAAAACATGGAACATTGGCATTGGGCAAACATAAATCCAATTTAAAAAAAAAAATTAAAATTTGGGGTCATAGGCCCTACTGGGGTTGTGGTGAATCTGTGAATATTCATGCACAGATAGCGTTTCCCCTACAGGGTCAACAGTTTGAAGCCCATCTATACACGCATACCATGTTCTGAACCTCTGCAGTAGACAAAAATGTCTGGGACTTATTTGGTAGAGAGAGACAGTGGGAAGAAATTTAAATTTACTGTGGAAGAATCAGCATACTGAACTTACTTCTCTTTATACATTATAATCCTCTTAGATACTGCAGTTATTGACATAAGCTGCCATAAATGTGGCTGTGCCTTCTATTCCTGTGAGTTTCCCCTGATAAGAGAGGAACTCCTTCAATAATTTGTTTAAAGAAAATCAGGGACCACGTTAAAGTCAGTTTCTCAGTGTTGTACTTATTCCTTGATGCACCCACATAGTAACCACACTCACACTTCATAGACTGCGTAAAAATTAACCTCAAACCAAAGACAATGTACGTTACATGACATCCATACTGAACTATTTAAAGTATTTAGCTTCAGAGATCAAGAATCTGGATCTTCTTATCTTTACAAAAGCTAAAGAGGCTACAACCTTTTTGCCCGTGATGATGCTGCCTCAGAATTTGCAGAACTGTCTAAGATCAAGAGCACTGCAGCTGGAGGGCAGAGGTTGCTGGTAAATGCTACACAGCCAGCTGTCTCCTGAGAACAGAAGTGCCCTGATGTGTAGCAGGTGGTAATGTTCCATTTGTGAACCCCCTACCATAGTTAATTAGTTGACTTCATGCTACCGACATGACAGCAGAGAGTTTGGCAGAAGTGTCCAGTAGCCCTGCCGTATGCAATATTCCCATCATGTGGACACAGTCAGTGTGAACCCCCGGGGACATCCATGAAAGGCAGATGTAGAGGGGAGTTCTGAGAGCACTCAGCTCTCCTGATCCAGTGTGAGGAGCGCCCAGCACAGACAGGCTAGGGAAAAATGAAATACATTCATTACTGTCCCCAGAGAGGCCCATCATGAAAGAAGCAATAGAAAAAATGCGCTGCGTTGCCATCACTCGATGTGGACGTCTTTTGTGGGATGTGGCCCAAGCGCTCACCACTTCTCCTCCCCTCCGCAGCCATCCAGCCATCCGTTTGCACTCAAGCAAATGAGACTAACGATAAACAGACCAGCTCCCCCTCGTTCCTTGTCCTCTGAGCCAATGAACCACGGGGCAGGACAGCAAACTGGCATTTGACCTGGGTTCTCTCTGTTCCTAAGTTGAATTCCAGGCTATTCTGGATTTGGACATTACACTGTTGACTTTTGCAATACAGCTCTGCTGGGCAGTTGAGGAATGGTTCGTTCTTGTCTGTCGCAGAACCATGAACTGGGGAGGATTTTAAAGAAAATCAATCATGTAGGCTCAAACAGAAGCAGAAGCCAGAGTCTGAATCCCTTTCTGACTCTTACTGGTCATATGATAGTGGACAAGTCATATTCTCCTACCAGAAAATGAATCAAATATCATATTTGTCATAGAGTTATTTAAGGAGACAGCAGGAAGTCTCAGAAAAATATATACATGTGTCCCGTAAGGTTCAGCTGCATACAGCAGGTGCATATTTCTTCTCTTTCAAAGAAGGGGGGTCTGGAGGTGGGTAGCCCTGGGTTCCAATGGCAGTTTCGTGGTTGTCAAGACCACAGACCCCTTTAATCTCCTGTCACTTGTCCCTGTGGCAAACCGCTCCCGGGTGGCTGCTGATGGCCCACTTTGCATTCCAGCCAGCAGGAAGAAAGGGGGTAAAGACGGCTGTGCCCCCTCCCTGCTTTAATGACAGTTCTTAGGGTCACATGCAGATCTTGCACTTCATTATCATGAAGCCAAAAGTAACTCTGGCTTTTAAGAAGTTGATAAATGTCTTTTATCAACCAAGGAGGATTGGGCCTAGCTGAAAAGCATTATTTTTTTTACCCTAAAGAAGGTGGGAAAAAAGATACTTACCAGTTATCTAGTAGTCTCTGCCACACTTTGTAAACATTCGATAGCTAACAAAATTGTTATTGTAGTTATTTCTTTAGAGGCAAGTTTATGGAATGGCAGTATGGTAAATAAGTCCGTCATATGAGCCACACAAATAGCAGAATATTAAGTTGACAACTGTAACAATTTTTTTCTTATCAGAGTCATTAAAATATCAGAGCATGTTTTGTGGTCCAGCCACTTCATTTTACCAATCAGAATATTCTACTAGAAAGAGTTAAGTGACAACCTCTTTTCATATAATTAGTTACATTAGGATTTAGGGTTAGAAACCACTTAATTGTTGGGAATGTGTGATCTTGAGCATGGACATGAGGTAGGACGTATACCCAGAGCTTCTGAGAGCAGAGAAAACCTAAGAAGCATTTGAACCAGGATCTGACAAGGAAAGACCCAAATTAAACTACACACGCAGAGGAGGAAAGCGATCTCTTAAAGCTATTACTTAGTGATGTTATTCCAAATGGAATGCTGAACGTCTTCAGACATAGATGATTGTATTACTTTGAGCTGGAAAAGAAATTGATCTAAGAAACAGGAAATACAGTGCTCCCATTTTAGTATCAAAAACAATTACCTTGGGTATGAGGTACACTTACTTGTACAGTACCTAATACCTTCATTCAATGCAACATAAAAATATTGTCTCAATGATTCTGCTTTCGATGACTCTCAATTTCTTCTTATGTCATTTCCTAATTCTTTTGTATCTATGTTTATTTTTTCTGCATTTTCCTTTGCATGTACAAACTCTGTGGCCAGCCATTAATTTGTAGTGACTAATTTTATTTTAAATAAGGCCTTTTAAGGTTTTTTCACTCTTGTTTCATAAACCGTCATTAATTTTTCCCCCAAAAGCTAATTAAGCATTTCAAACGCCGTGACGCTAAATAACGGAATGTAATTTGTCCCTGGGCCTTCTGGAACACAAAGATCTCTGCCTTAGGTTTCTAATAGGAAGTGCTTACTTTTAAAAAGTGCTTCACTACTGTTTTCATTTCACAACATTTAAGAAAAACTGAAAATGGTAAGGTTGAATATAATTTAAAGTGTGTATACGTCTGAATCATATATCTTGATATTACAACTGTGAGTAGAAATTAGCTTCATTTACTACCAATTCACTTCTAGCAGTAAATGTCATAATGTCTTATGCAGATTGATATTAAACGTAATTTTGTATTATATGAATTTAATGCTGCAATACTATAACTTGAGCAATGATATCTGACAAATTTCATCTTTCCTATCTGTGGGCAGTAGGAGCCAGAGAAACACCGTGATAATGTCCTTAGTTATTAGGGTTTGGAAGACCCGTAATATCTTTAAGCCTTCACTGCACAACTTATAGCCTCCAAGGCCTAGGAGCTCCTTAGTTAACATAGTAATAAAATTTTGAACTATTTTTTCTATTCAAAATAAGTTTAATGAACTTTAGACTCTAATGGCCATTAGACTACAAGTGTGCATAAGGTAAATACAATATTCCTTGCTTTGGCCTGTGGTTTTATGCACTTATAATAGTGCTGGGTATCTCATGAGACACTTATTGATAGTACGTCTTTGAATAATAAATATAAAATATATTTTAATGTTATTTGTTCGAAGGAGTCTGCTGGATAAAAATCGTTTAAAACATCCTCCAGAAAATGTACAAAATGCCTTTGGGTAGCAAAAAACACAAAGAAGTATTACTATATTCTCGTTCAAGTTACAATCTAATTATCAGAATTAATGATTCTATTGTGCATTTCAATAACAACATAATGTGCAACTGATTCTGGAGGCAGAATACTATAATGTGTATATATTTGATTTAGAGAAAGATACTTCAGCCTGCCTGGATTCAGAGTTTTGTCTAGTTTATTGTTATGCGGTGGGGATGTTTACAGTTTATTTTTTTCTGAAAGATAACCTTCGGCGGCATACCTTTCTCCGGCAAACCAAGCTCCAGCAGCAGGAAGAATTTCAAAGGCTGCATGGAAGGCATCAACTACAATGGCATCAACATTACTGATCTTGCCAGAAGGAAGAAATTAGAGCCGTCAAATGTGGTAAGAATTTTCACCCCCCAAATATTGGTCCTTAAAGAATCAAAGAACGTTTTGTTTTTTATGGGCTATTGAAGAGCAGTGCAATCATCTTTCATCGGATTTGTGTTAGGCTCAACAGTGCGAGACGAACTTTAGAGTTGCTTGGAGTAGTGAAGCTACTTGATATACTCTGAAATAAATAATAGCTTTTCAGTTAAACTAGCCTGAAATGCACGGTAGGTTTTACTGAGAAGGGGCGTAGAACGCTGGATTTGGTACTTCTGGCAGGTGGGCAGACACGGCCACCAGCACCTGCTTCATTCCAGTGGGTCAACAGACCTTAAATGGGCAACATCATGTCGTCAAATGCTGTCTGATATATATATAACATGTCATATATATATATGACATGTCCGATTGATGGAGTAATTTAATAGTTTAAAAGTTTGAAACCAAGGACTTGATGATAATGTCTTCACTCTGTGCTTACAAAGATAATTTGCTAAAATCCTCAAATGGCCATTTTGTTGAATCTTTTTGTGAAATTAAACAAAGTTTGATTGCTATTGGATAGAGAAAGTTGTGCCACGGAAGCTCTCAGGGATTTCCTTCTGCCTCCTGTGTGACTCGGTGCTGGATTTTAACTAGATTTAAGGAAGAAGAGGAAAAAAAAATCAAAGAAAGCTCCAGTACATTCATGACACTGCTAAAGATTCCGAAAAGATGTTAACATAAAATTAATTCCAGAGGTTCCCTATGGTCCTGCAAGATCAGGACCTACTTTGGCCCTGAGATGTTATTTAGGACAGCCCGATCCTGCACAGACCCATGAATACGGAAGGATATTATTCTCTGGGAGTGGAAAATAACACCCGTGACTCTTCTGGTCACCTTGCCCCGAATTTGAGCCTAGCATTTTCACAAAAGATTACACAAATGGAAATCCCTGAATAAATGAGAAGTTCTGATCTCATATAAGAAACTCTAAAATAACAACTTCATGCAAAATGATTGTTTTATAAATATTTTCCTCAAAAGTAATGATGAATTTATTTATGCTAAAAGTTAAGAATTGAACTTTGAGGAAATGTTCTCATAAACCTTATCAACTATGAAGAGACACGGTAATATCTCCATTTATAGGCAACAGACAGGGTGCCAGACATGTCACAAACATTTATGATAATCTAAGAACAATAAAGGGGTCAATAGGAAAATTGAAACTTAACTTTCCAAAGTGATGAAGAACAGCAGAAACAGATTGTGGAATCTCAATGGTCATCTTTCATGCTGTGTTATTTCTTAAAGTAGAGCAGGATTCATATATAAATATATATATATTATAAATATATATTATTTATATATTATAAATATATATTATTTATATGTTATAAATATATATTATTTATATATTATAAATATATATATAACATATATATTATAAATATATATATATATTTTTTGAGACAGAGTCTCACTATGTCACTGTGGGTAGAGTGCTGTGACATCACAACTCACAACAACCTCCTGCCTCAACCTCCCAAGTAGCTGGGACTACAGGTGCCCACCACAATACCTGGCCATTTTTTGATTATAGTTGTCATTAGCAGGCCCTGGCTGGATTTGAACCCACCAGCTCCAGTGCATGTGGTTGGCACCCTAGCCACTGAGCTACAGGTGCAGAGCCATAAACATATATTTTTTAAATGCTTTTTAAAAGTTTTTAATTTTAAGCTTTGGATAAGATGGCACCAAGGTCTTTTTTGTTGGCATAGAAATTTCTGTTAAAGCTACAGAGGTGCAGAATCCAAATAATCAAAATGCCGTCTCCATTATTTGCGCCTTTACAAAGAGATGAGCTTTTCCTTCTGCACAGATCTCACTGCTGACCTGAAGAAGGTACCTGTTAGGGGCCCACAGTACAGTGAATTGTGCCATGGAGTTTCATTCCAAGATCGACTTTAACTGCAAAAATGTATTGTGTTGACAAGGTTTCAAACTGGAAGAGTAAAAATATTTAGTAGGGTGAAAATGATCTATAAGCATCTTTTACTTTTTACAAATAATTACATAGGCAGACAGAATAAACACCTGAATCAAAATCTGCGTATGTAGAGAAAACCATAGGCAGGAGAGAGCCAAGGAAGACATTTCAAGTGGCCCTTCACAGGCAAATATTTATAAAAGAAATTTGCTTTCAAAGATGTCAAGTGCTGGTATTTCAGTGAAATTGATTCAGCACCCATCCTCCTTCCTCTCCCCCTTTCCTTCGTTATATATTGACTCCAGAGTCAGCACCATCACTCAGGAAGGATCTTTGATATTGCTCGGGAGACAATCCCCTCAACCCAAGTATGTGGTCAGATATAGCATCTCAGCAATTATGCATAGGCAGTTCTTTTCATTGGTGACATCAAGCATTTAAAAATAGTCATCTGTGCAGGTACAGAGCAAATTTAATTTGAATATTAATTCAAGGAGACAGTCTGCCTTAGATCTAATGGTCAATGTTTTGAGATGGAAGGACTAGGCCTGTGGGATATACATGGAGTATTAAAAATAAATAAAATATATACACACAAAGATAGACAGACACATACACACACAGAAGAACCTGATGAAATTTTCACCAAATTACATTCCTTAACATTTTTTGATAGGGGTTCCTTTCTCTCACATCTGTGCCAACATCTGTTGTTTGGGGGCTTATTAATACGAGTCATTCTCGTTGGAAGCAAATGCAGATTTTCAGATCTTTAAAGAGAGAGGACCTAGACATTCAAATATAAAATGCAGGGGTATAAGACCTGACTTCGTGAACAGTCTGAACTGATCTGAAGGGTAAGTCAATTTCGTGTGTGTGTTTGTACCGAGGAGGATAGGAAAGAGGGGGACGCTTAAATCATTGCAAGTTTTGTTCTCATTTTGTCTAGTTATATTCCTGGTAATGCAAGTATTAATGCCTTGTACTGTAAGCACATTTCATGGAATTTACATGAGATTTAGAGCTGGATAACAAGATAATCTAAATAATCACAATGACGCTGATGCTAGTTAACATTCATTCATATATATGTGAGGCATGCAGATACAATCCAAGGGTGTTTCTCCAAAGTATCAGTTCTGTAAATAGCAAACAGATAACCACATTTCCCACTGAGATCAGAGGAAGTGAAACATAGATGAGCATCAGCCTGGACCACCCAGACGAGGGCAGGGACGCCCCTCTCCCTGACCCTATATTTGGCCAATGTCCACCCTCCAACGCACCACACGAATGCCTGTCTGGATCATCCCATGGCATCAGGCTGCCAGTCGGTCAGTCCCACAGTGGATGTTGCCTGTTACACCCTCCTGGGCAGAGGACAGCTGCACCACGTCTAGTGGACTCATGGTGGTGCTTCCGGTCACTGCCGTGCGTGAGGTTGGCACAGGCTCAGGCTAAATCCGTAGACCTGTAGCTTTGTCGGTGGTGTGTGGGTCAGTCACATTTGCCTCAAAGCACGCCTTCCTCTCTTCCAGGGAAACTTGAGCTTCTCCTGTGTGGAACCCTATACGGTGCCTGTCTTTTTCAACGCTACAAGTTACCTGGAGGTGCCGGGACGGCTTAACCAGGACCTATTCTCGGTCAGTTTCCAGTTCAGGACCTGGAACCCCAATGGTCTCCTGGTCTTCAGCCACTTTGCAGATAATCTGGGCAACGTGGAGATTGACCTGACTGAAAGCAAAGTGGGTGTTCACGTCAACATCACGCAGACCAAGATGGGCCAAATAGACATTTCCTCAGGTCAGTGGAACCTCGTTGGCATTGACTCTCCACATTGCTATTGTGATAGTCAAAGCTGACATTGTGTTCGTTTTATTGTTTTTACAAGCTGGGGTTATGTTTTAATTCAAATTTTAGAGAGATGTTTTAATCAGTGCTGTGTGCCGATTGAATGAGGAAAACCTGGGAAATTGCTAAAAGGGGACAAGTTATGGGTAAATGTGAAAATGTAGGTTGAGATTGTCAACCTACAGAGCAGCAGTTCTTAACCTGGGGGTCGGGACCCCTTTGGGAGTCAAACGACCCTTTCAGAGGGGTTGCCTGAAACCATCACATACACCCCGTACAAATACAGGTTTATGGAAATAATTTTCTGGTTGGGGGTCACCACAACATGAGGAACTGTATTAAAGGGTGGAGGCATTAGGAATGTTGAGAACCACTGCCTTAGAGTATTAAAATCTATTCCTTAGAAATGTTAGTTCCTATTTAATAGAAAAATTACAGTTCTTCTCCTTTTTTTTTTTTGAAATTACTGTTCTTCTAAGTGCACATTTAATGGTTTAAGAAAAAAATGTTCATTAAAAAAATAACAGTATTAGAACCTTTTAAAAAATGTTTTATTTTTAACTATCATGGATACATAATAGTTGTATATATTTAGAGAGTATTTGAGATGTTGTGATACAGGCAGTGTGTTAATTAAATCGGGGTAATTGGGACATCCGTCACCTCAGGGATTTGTCTTTTCTTTGTATTAGGAACATTCCAATTCCATTCTTTTTGTTTTGTTTTGTTTTCTTTTGAGACAGAGTCTCACTATGTCACCCTCAGTAGAGTGCTGTGGCATCATAGCTCACAGCAACCTCTAACTCTTGGGCTTAAGCGATTCTCTTGCCTCAGTCTCCCAAGTAACTAGGACTACAGGCACTCACCACAATGCCTGGGTATTTTTTTGTTGCAGTTGTCATTGCTGTTTAGCAGGCCCGGGCTAGTTTCGAACCCGCCAGCCTCGGTGTATGTGGCCGGTGCTGTAACCACTGTGCTATGGACACCAAGCCTCCAATTCCATTCTTTTAGTTATTTTAAAGCATGCCTTGTCTTCTGTTCAACAATAAGTACTTGGTATCTTTTGACTTCATGGGCGTTATAATGCCTTTTACTATTAGTAGCAAGATTATATTAATTTAATTGTAATTTTAAAAGAGTATTCCACTAACTAAATCATGATTTCAAAACGGTGATGCTAAAATTATGAAAATTATTGGCTCGGTGCCTGTGGCTCAACGGGCTAAGGCGCCAGCCACGTACACCTGAGCTGGCGGGTTCGAATCCAGCCCGGGCCCGCCAAACAACAATGACGGCTGCAATCAAAAAATGGCCGGGTGTTGTGGCGGGCGCCTGTAGT
>CAUYRH010154274.1:0-40026 GCA_963574655.1 Perodicticus potto
TTAAAAGAATTCCATATTTTCAATTGTGTGAAGTATTAAAAAGCATTTTATGGAAGATATACTCACCTGTCACTTCTCTGTTTAAATAACTTGGTAAAAAGTTTTAGTAATGAATAATATAAAAAATAGTTAAAAAATGAACATTTAAAGAGATTTGCTTTTTATTTCATTTTATTTATTTATTTATTTTTGAGTCAGTCTCACTATGTTGCCCTCAGTAGAATACTGTGGCATCACAGCTCACAGCAACCTCCAACTCTGAGGCTCAAGCAATTCTCTTGCCTCAGCCTCCCAAGTAGCTGGAACTACCTGCACCTGCCACAAAGCCCAGCTATTTTATTTTGGTTATAGTTGTCATTGTTGTTTGACAGGCCTGGGCTGGGTTCAGACCTGCCAGCTCTCATGTATGTGGCTGGCGCCCTAGCTGCTTAGCTACAAGCGCTGAGCCAAGATCTACTTTTTAAAAAAAATTTGCTAGAATATAAAAATTGAAAAATGACAATGTAAAATTACATAATATTAACATATGTGACTGAAAATTATCAAAAATTAACATATCTGAACCGAAATTATTATGGATAACTTCAGGCAGGGAATAATCATTGTACTTTCTTATTTTGAACTCTATGTCAAAAGTATTAACTTGATATATTCTTAAAATTTCACAGTTTTAGCTGACTTTGCTTGAAAGACATTTTATGAATATTTTATTTGAAGGATAAAAAATTATTTTGCTGAATTTGCATCATTTTTTTCTATCATTGATACACAACACTAAAGGTTAGTATGGGTGTCCTGGGTTGAACTGACATGAGGTACCTTATAATTATAGTCAAAGGCACAGAATTGATATACTCGGTGACATGTGGCCAGAAGTCCCAGATTTTCTTTCCTTCTAATGATGAAAACTCAAAGGGACATTCTAATGATGAAAACTCAAAGGGACAATCTGGAAATATAAGCTATTGATTCTGTAATTTCTGGAAATGTGCATGCAATGTGTTTCAGGAATTAGAATGAGATACAAATATAATGAAGAAAAAAATCATATAAAATGTAACTCTCACCATTTTTTTATATAATGAAAAGAGGATATATTTTTCATTTCAATAAATCTTGTTTTCCTCATAAAAGGACAAAGATTTAGATTTTAAAAGTATTGCTCTATGTATGGCATTATGCAATTTGTCTCCCTATAGGACCAGAGATGACAAATTATAGATAATATCCACAAATTTGGATGGGTCACCTCTCTTTTGAGAGGCTAATACTAATGAGGTTACTATAGTACAGGAAATCCACAACCTCAGGCAGAATCTTTTTTTTTTTTTTTTTTTTTTTTTTTAGAAAGAGCCTCAAGCGGTCACCCTGGATAGAGTGCTATGGCATCACAGCTCGCAGCAACCTCCAATTCCTGGGCTCAAGTGAAATCTCCTGCCTCTGCCTCTCAAGTAGCTGGGACTACAGGCGCCTGCCACAACGCCAGCCATTTTTTTATGGTTGCAGCTGCCATTGTTGTTTGGCGGGCCCAGGCTGGATTCGAACCCGCCAGCTCAGGTGTATGTGCCTGGTGCCTTAGCCCGTTGAGCCACAGACACCGAGCCTCAGGCAGAATCTTAATGACTAAAGTTTTATGTGTTGCATTCTGCCTTAAGGGCTTTTCATAAATAATTCAGATAATAGTCACAACAAACATACTAGCTAGGTATTATTATCAACATTTTAAAAATAAACAAATTGAGTCAGAAAACTTTACATAAATTACCATTATTGTGATTCATGTAGTTCATATTAATATTCTGTGTTGTTAATAATGCCACTATATTTATGGTTAAATTATTGGAATCTCCACTGACATTAGACAATGAAACCAGTAACAGCCCTTTAAAATGTTTAAAGCGAAGTAAAGTTGGGGGGCGGCACCTGTAAAAGGAGAAGGGCACCAGCCCCACATACCGGAGATAGCGGTTTCAAACCCGGCCCCTGCCAAAAACTGAAAACACAAAACAAAACAAAGCAAAACAAAGTCTAAGTTGGTTAGATTTATATTTTTCCTTTCAACAATTTGTGCTTTCTTAGTACAAGCATAAACTGTTTGAAGAAGATAGATTTAAACCTTAACCAACTTTACATTTAAATATTCTCTTCAACTTTAATTAAGCCAAATCTAAATCTATAACCTAAAGATCCTATAGGGATTTAATAAAATTATATTGTTTGTTGACTATATTTATATGGGAACAATAATTATGCCCTAATTAAAAATACCTCCATAATATACTAACAACGTCTTTTTTTCTTTTTTGTTTTTGCCAAAATATCAAGCTTAATTGTAAAAACAAGAGAGAAGTTTGGTTGGTAAATGCTTTATTTATTTTTAAAGTCTGCTTAAAAAAATTTTTTAAGTCTGACTCTCTAGATTTTCAGTTTTCTTTCCTTTCTTTTCTTTCCTTTGCCTTTTTAGTTCCATGATTTTTTTTTTTTTTTTTTGAGAAAGAGTCTCATATTGTCACCTTTGTAGAGCGCCAGGGCATCATAGCTAACAGCAACCGCAAACTCTTGGGGTCAAGCAATCCTGAGTAGTTGAGAACACGGGCACCCACCACAAGGCTGGGCTATTTTTAGAGACAGGGACTCACTCTTGAGGTCAGGCAATCCAGGAACTCGGCCTCCCAGAGAGTTAGGATTACAAGTGTGAACCACCATGTCCAGCACCCTCATTTTAAAAGCAAAATTTTTTTGACATTTATGAAAAGTAAGTACCTGAACATTGTGGTCCTACAGGCCAAATATTATGAAATCTATTTACTTTTCAAAAGTAATAAAAAGATGAAATTATAAGAAATATGTTTCACTTTTTGACTCTTTCAAAGACAAGTTTTAAAATATTCCTAAGGCGTTGTTTACAGAAGTAGAGGTGTACTTCTATTTTGTTTTTATTTCAGAATAATATGAGGGTACAGATGATTGGGTTACATGGTTTACATTTTAGGTATCTACCCACGGAGGTGGTATAATAGCAATGTACATTGTTCAAGGGCCAGAAGAATGGTTTCTGGCTAGTTGTACCAGAGCAATGAACAAATTCCCCTTAGTAGTACAATGTTTCAGAAAATTTTATTCACCACCTATACATGTCTGTATCTGCCAATGTTAGTGTGGCACTAATACCAAACAGTTTAAATTAGTAATTCAGATATTAGTTTATATAGATAATAACAAGAGAAAAATAACAGAAAGTGTAGACTTTGAAGTTTAGCCAACCTGATAAAGCAGCACAGATTTTTTAAATAGTGTTTTAAATTTTTTAATTGGCCAATTAGAAGACTATCTTCATTACTGTAGGTTTATAATAGCTATTAGATAACTGGCCATACACATACTCCAGTTTAACTCTTTTACTTCAAGATTCCCTTACCTACATTTGGTGCTTTGTACTTCTATTCAATTTTAGAGCAAGCTTGTCAATTTGAAAATTAAGAATTACTATACAGACTCATATCTCTCATAAATGTACATGCAAACTCTTAATAAAACTTTACCAAATTAAATAAAATAATTGATAAATTATGCACCCCAATCAAATGAAATTTATCCCAGATTTGCAAGGTTAAGCGGACATTCAAATATCAAATAACATCAATAAGCTAAAGAAGATTATTACATAGTTATTGAAATAGATGGGAAAAAAGCATTTGACAAGATTAGGTACCCATTCATGAACTTTCTCAACTAAATAAGGAACATGTATCAAAAAAACCTACAACTAACATCATGCTGATTGGTGACAAACTGAAAGCTTTCCTGCAAAGGTCAGGAACAAAGCAAAGATGTCCTCTATCATTACTGCTTCTCAATGTACTGGAATTCCTAGCTAATAGAAGACAAGGATAAGAAATAAAAGTTGTTCCACTTATTTGCAGATGTCATGATAGTCTATGTAGGAAATTCAAAAGAATTGACAATTCCTGGAACTAAGAAGTTATAGAAAGTTTGCAAAAAAATATATAAATTCAATCATGTTTCTATATGTTGGCAATGAACAAGTGGAATTTGAAATAAAAATGCATTACCACTTACATTAACACTTAAAAAATAAAAACAGTTGTAATTTTAACAAAATCATATACGAGATCTATATATGTGGAAAACTACAATGCTCTGATAAAATATACCAGATATGAACTAGATAAATGGTGAGATTATTTCATATTAGTGTCTAGGAAGACTTAACATTATCAAGATATAATTTCATTCTATATTGATTTATAGATTCAACGCAATACCAAACAAACTCCCAGATATTTCTTTTCAAAATATTTACAAACTTGTTCTAAAATATATAGGGAGAGATAAAAGGTCCAATAGATTCAAGGAAGTGTTGAAAGAAAAGAATAGAGTCAGAATATTGACACCATCTTACTAAAAGACTTAAGCTACAGAAAGACTGTGTGGTATTTGCCAAAAGAATAGAAAATAGCGATTGTAACAGAATACAGAAGCCAGAAATATGAGATGCACCTGAATACAGTCAACTGATCTTTGACAAAAGAGCAAAAGCAAAATAATAGCGGTAATATAGTCTTTTTAACAAATGATACCATAAGAACTGGACACCAAAGATGAAAAAGAAAAAAAATGGTCATAAATTTAGACACAGTCAGATCTTACATGAGTCAATAATGTTTATAATGGCAATGTTAGTGTTATCAAAGAAGTGAAAAGAATAGAATGTAGATAGTAGAATAAATTCAAAAGCAAAAAGTGTACATTCAAAATTTTTCCCAGGTTTACATTTTTTCAAATAGCAAAATTAAATGTTTTTGTGTATTTTATATACATAGAAAACTAAGTAAAACAATGAAATGGTTTTCATTAAAATCAGGACAATTAATCACAGTGAAGAGAAGAGATATTTGTGACACTGGAGGTATCTGTTTGCTCTGAAAATTATATTCCCCCCCCCCCCCGGGCAATGATTACTTGGGTACTCACTATAAATTTTTGTTAAATTGTAACTACTTTTTACCTGTACATCTGTCATTCTGCATTATATTTAATAACAAAATATTATGCTTAGGCCACGTGTGGTGGCTCACACCTATAATGTCAATGTTCTGGAAGGTCAAGGCAGAAGGATCACTTAAGCCTAGGAGTTTTAGACAAGCCATGGCAGCATAGCGAGTACCCATCTCTACAAAAAAAAAAAAATTAGTCTGGAATGGCACCATGCAAGTCTAGTCCCAGTTACTTCCAGCAAGTGAGGTGGGAAGATAGCTTGAGCTCAGCAGTTTGAAGTCACAATGAGCTATGATGATTGATGATGTACACTTCAACCTGCGTGAAACAGTGACATCCTCTCTCCAAAATGAAATGAAATGAATAAATATTTAAAATATAATTTGGACATCAGTAAGATGTTAGAATAGAAAGTTTCTAGTATTAGTCCCCCTCACAGAAAAGCCAGCTAGCAAATGTACATAGACTAGTACATCTTTGTGACAACCTTAGAAAGCCTGGAAACTTAAGTGCTTGATTTGATCACAAAACCCAAGTAAATCTTAATTAGAGGGATAGGATGTGTAGTTTTACTTTGCTTACATAGCTCCTTACCCAGAGAGGCAAAATGCCACACCAAAATATTTCCTCTGAGCCAGTAGTTTCCCCATTGGAGTTAAGAGCAACCCAATCAGAAGTCCAACTTCCTCTGCATTCTTTGAGGTTCACAAGGGGAGCAATGAGGGCATTGGCGGGGCTAGTCCACTGGGGGTCAGCTAAGACCAAAGAGAAGGAGTGGAGCTTAAAGTAACTAGCACTTAGATCTTGGCAGTGGAACCTCATTGTTACTAGCTGTATTGCCCAACCAGAAACCTCACCAGTGGTTCTAACCATCCACACAGCAAAACCAGCAGCACTGTGTGACCAGGGAGCTTGTTCGACACGTCTGCCTGGTTTGGGTCCCTAGACAGTAGTCCAGCCTAGTGTCCAGGCCCAGCCTGTGATCCCATGTTAGCAGGAACCCATGACATTAGACATGCCCAATTAAGGAACATAGCCTACAGCTCCGTCTGACCAGAACCTGCAGACTGGAAATAATCCTATAGTTTCCATTGTTACCCTACTATTCCACAGAGTATTAGAAGTCCTAGAGAATGCAATCAGGCAAGAAAAATTAATTTTAGAAAACCTATACTGATAAAGGAGAGGTCACATTTTCTGTTTGCAGACAATATGATTTTATATACTGAAAACCCTGAAGACTTCAACAACAACAAAAAAAGAGTTAGAACTAATAAATTCAGTAAAGTATAGGAAGTAAAATCAACATACTAAAGTCAATTGCATTTATATGTATTAATAACTATCTTCGAAAGAAATAAAGAAATGCAATCATATTTCCAACAGCATCAAAAACATGAAAGTACTTAGGAATTAAATTAACCAACAAGGTGAACGATCATTTTATTAAAAACTATGGAGTATTAATGACAGAAATTAAATAAGACACAAATAAATGGAAAGATTTTCCATTTTCTTCTATTGGAAAAAGTAATATTATTAAAATGTTTATACTACTCAAAAGGGATCTACAGATCCCTATTAATGAGATTCCTATCAAAAGCCTGATGCCACGCCAGGCACAGTGGCTCATGCCTATAATCCCAGCAATCTGAGGCCAAGGATAGTAGATTGCTTGAGCTCACAGATTTAAGACCAGCCTGAACAAGAGTGAGCACCCACATTAAATAAAAAAATAGCCAGGCATTGTGGCAGGCACCTGTAGTCCCAGCTACTCTGGAGTCTGAGGCAAGAGAATCACTTGAACCCAAGAGTTTAAAGTTGCTGTGATCTATGATGCCATGGCACTGTACTGAGGATGACAAGTGAGATTTAATTTCAAAGATAAATGAATGAATAAAAATACATAAATAAAGCCTGATGCCATTTAGTTTTAGAGAAATAGAAAAAAATACTAAAATTACGATATAGTCACAAAAGACCCCAAATAGCCAAAGCAATCTTGAGAAAGAAAAAGCCAAAAGTTACAAAAGTATAACAGTGAAAACACTAAGATACTGGCATAAAAATACAGACATAGACCAATGAAACAGAACCGAGCCCATAAATAAACACACACATATGTGGTCAATTAATATTGACAAAGGTGCTATGAATGCACAATGAGGAAAAGACAGTCTCTTCAATAAATGGTGCTGAGAAAACTGGATAGGCACATGCAAAAGAATGCAATTTGAAATACGTCTTTACACCACTCACAAAATTAAGTTGAAATTAATTAAAGACTTAAATGTGTCAAGAAAGAGAAAAATTCTATACAACAATTAACCTAATGAAATAGTAACATATAAACTGGAAGAAAATATTTATAGAATATACATCTGATAAAGAGTAAATATCCAAAATATTCAGGAAGTCATACAACTCAGTAGCAAAGTCCAAAATAATCTTAATTTTAAAGGCAAAGAAGTTGAATAGATGTATTTCCAAAGAAAACATAAACTGGCCATCAGGTCCATGGAAAGGTGCTCAGTGTTACTAATCACCAGGGAAATGCAAATCAAACCATCAGCCTTTCCACGGCTGATAGTTTGGCTCTTATCAAAATGCACAAGAGATACATTTTCACAAAGATGGGAAATAATAGAATCCCTTGTGCTTTATCAGTAAGAATGCAAAATAGTACAATCATAATGGAAAATACTATGAAAGTTCCTCAGAAAATTAAAAGTGAAAGTACGACTTGATCGATTGATCCACTTCTAGGTATACATCCAGAAAAAAAATGGCATGAGTATCTCAAGAGCTATCTGAGCTCCCATGCTCAATGCAGCATTTTGCACAATAGCTAAGACATGGAAACAACCTAGGTATCTGATGAATAATGAAGGCATCAGGAAAATGTGGCATATATATTCAATGGAATATTATTCAGACATAAGAAAAGGTCCTGCCATTTTTTACATCATGAATGAACTTTGAGAGTATTATGCTAAGTAAAATGAGACAGAGGTTGACAAATACTATATGATCTCTTTTACATGTGGAATCCAAAAAAAATTAAACTCATAGAAAACAGAAGTAGAATGGTGATCAGGGGGTTTTGTGGGTTAGGGAAATGGGGAGCTGTTGGTCAAGGAGTACGAACATTCAGGTATAACGTGAGTAAGTACTGGGCATCTAATGTACAACACAAGGACTATTGTTAATAGTACTGCGTTATGTACTCGAAAGTTGCTAAGAAAGTAGATATTAAATCTTCTCACCACACCAAAGAAAAAATATGGCAGCTGTGTAAGGTAATGCATGTGTTAATTTACTTGGTTGTGGTAATCATTTCACAATATATGTATATCCAAACATCACATTGTGTATCTTAAATATATTCAAATATACTTCCATAAGGCTGGAAAAATAATGCCGACACAAATAAAAAAAATGTTTTGAATAAATTTTAAATTTCTGTGAAATACTGAAAGAAAAACATATTATTTTTATTTAATCACTATAAAGGAAGTGTGGATTAAAATTTATTATGAAAGAAAATGAATTGATCCCTACACCTGATGCATAATCAATTACCTCTAACTAAATATTATTATTTCTGAAACATAATTATATCACCATCACTATTTTATCTTTCTTAACAAAAACATGATAATAAATGATAATTGACTAATAGTATCCAAATCGTGCAGTGTTTTTATTCTATTAATAAGTACTGTGCTGAAAGGTAATAGCTTCACCACACATGCTTCTCTCTTTCTGAAATTTTTATCCTCATATCCCCCAATATACCTCAAGTAAACTAGCAGCATGAAAAATATAGACGACGGAATGATCATGCCACAGTTACAACTAAAGTAATTATTCTATAGAGGAAAAAATGCTAATTGCACAAATCACAGAAGCAAAATACAACAGCCGTACTTCCAGTTATACCATTAGTTATGGTTTGCAACGAAAACTAAGTCAATCTCTAATTATCACTGAGGTCAGTTAAGTGCTGCAGGACTCTGAAAAGTTGATTTTATCTCTTATATGGCTACACACTTTGTACAAAAAAGTATTTGTCATATCCTGAAACAGAGTCAATGCATGTGAAATTTCTTTCCATGGATCACAAGAAAGATTTTATTACCACAGTTTTGAGACCATTGAATACATTTAACACAGTCTTTTTCACTCTCTAATTCACGTAGATAAAGTTTATTTCTAAACATACGAGAGTGATTCAAGAACAAAAATGTAAGGTTATCTCTGCTTTGTAACAATCACTTAGCATATTGAAACAGAATTAATCATTGTGTTAAGATATTGTTAGCTAAATAAATTACCAAAGTAATGAGTTAGGAAAAATATAACATATACTAAATTTTTCCGGATATTGTTTTCTAGATCTAAATTCTACCCCAAGCTATTTATGTAGAGATTGTCATTGAAATTAGTGATAATTAGAGATGGATGTCTAATGGGAGAATTTAGCCTCTGGGTCTCGTCAAGCTTGTACTTACAAGGAAAGCTCTAACAATTCAAACAAAACTCATTAACTAATTGGAGTACAGCAATTGAGCAGAGCCCCTGACTTTCTTTGGTTAAATTGAGTTATAATCTTACATAGAACATCAATCAATACTTCACGGTAGACAAAAATATAGGAGTTATAAAAATTACACTAACATGTCATTTAAAAACTGTGGGTTTTTTATGCCTCATTTTTTACATTATGACCCTAAGACATTTCTTCTAGAACCATTTTTACTTTGTATATTTAAAAAAATGTATTTTTCCAGTTCAGCATACCTGTTGATGATTTTACAAAAAAAAATCATGAATCAACAGCATTGCCAGAGGGAACATAAGTTATATTAATTTTGTTATAACATTATGTTCATAACTTGCCTGGTTTGAGAAGAGTATTTTTATTTCATCACACAGCCTAAGGAGTCAGATTCTCAGCAGCTGAACACAGTCTCCGAATCATTGCTCTCTCTTCTCTTAGTTAGGTAAGGAGGGACATCTGTGGCTCATTCAGACTAGCTTCTAGTACATATCAAACATGGTATGATGACTGTCAGTGGTAACCAAAAGGATAAAGAATAATTGTCATATTTATTATGATTAAAACAACCAAACTATTTTTATTTCAAAACCACTGGCATTGGATCAGAGATACTAGGCCACATTTTGCTAGCTCCCAAGAAGATATATCAAATATGATTTAAGACTTTAGTGAATGTTAAAATTCTTCTCAGAAATCTAGCACTCCTTGAGCCATTTTAGTTGCCATAGTTCTGGAGCTAAAGTGGGACAGTTGAAATAGTTGAAGACATAGAAATTTGTTTCCAAATAGGATTAAAATGTTGTCAATGCAGTGATGCCATCATAGTCTGAATTAAGAACTACTGAGAGCTCCACACTGTAGATGTTTACCCAGCCTTATTACTAACTAGAATAGGTATTCCTTGCAATATCCAATGATCTAATTTATTTTTATAAAAACATGACTGTAAGATTTATTATTCATACATGCATTTAAGTTGAGGGGAGACTGAGAAGTTTAAGTATAAAGTAAAAGTTAATATTACATGTGGAAAATGCCACATGATGGTTCAGGTTAGTTAACCTTCCTCCAGGTCAAAAACAAAATTTATAAGCTCTCAATGATACGGACACAATTGAAGGACATAAAAACGACATGTGTCTTAGTCCTAAGCATTTCTTTCTTTTTTTTTTTTTTTTTTTGCAGTTTTTTGCTGGGGCCAGGTTGAACCTGCCACCTCCGGTATATGGGGCCGGTGCCCTACTTCTTGAGCCACAGGGGCTGCCCAGGGCTAAGTATTTCTAATCTATATCTACATACATAGATGTCAAAAGAATTCAGTTTTTAATTATACTTGAAAAATATAAAAATATATAAAAATTATTTTATAGTCATAACATTATGACATTAATAAGGAATATTTTACCAAAATTTTAAAATCATTTTTCCAAATATAAGTGTTGACTTTTAAGAGATCATTTTTTTTATTATAACACAGCATTATACCTAAAGTGTATCTTCCACTTGTGTAATATTAAAAAGCATAATGATAAAATAAACAAAATAAAACACAAAAAATTATAGTTCTTCAATTTACTCATCTCAGTCTTAATAGTTGTGGGAGGAAATTTTTCTTTTTTTGTTTTTTTAAAACAGAGTCTCAGTATGTCGCCCTTGGTAGAGTGCTGTGGTGTCACAGCTCACAGCAACCTCAAACCCTTGGGCTTAAGCGATTCTCTCATCTCAGCCTCCCAAGTAGTTGGGAATACAGACACCAGCCACAACTCTTGGCTGCCTTTTTTGTTGCAGTTGTCAGTGTTGTTTAGCTGGCCCAGGCCGGGTTTGAACATGCCAGCCTTGGTGTATGTGGCTGGCGCCCTACCCACTGAGCTATAGGCACCGCCTAGGAAGAAGTATTTTAAAAGATATACAAAATATTCAATTGAAGAATATGGTGATCTGAAAATTAAGTTCACGAATTCTTCCTAGAAAAAGTGCTACGTACCTCACTGCTGAATATTGCTACAGTCACCTTCAGAGCACTCCCCTAGGGAAGCTATGAACAGAATGCCAGCACCTTGTTCACCCCTCAAAGCAAATTTGGAACTCTTTCTGGAATGGCCATCAGTGTTGTTGTTGCATATGAGGTTGACAATTAAGTTCATCAACTTGCTACTGTGCATTTACATTGGCAGCACTGCACAAGCGATTTGGTAAGGTTTCATAACCTTGAAATATCAGTGTCTCACAGATGAGTTCATGTTGGTATGTGACAGTGTCTCGCTGAGTGGCCTTAATTATTATTGTTTCATGTATTTTTGTGCTATACAAAGGCAGTTCTGGTGGTCACAAAGGCACTGGTGTTGGTACATAGTCTCCTAAGGGGAGTACTGTGAAGCTGACTATAGTGATATTCGGCAATGAAGTATGCAGCACTTTTTGTAGGATGAGTTTGCACACTTATTTGTCAGACCTCATATAATATCTAAACTAATGAAAGTGGATATCAGACTAAGCTCACATGGTGTAAAATTCATGATGAACAGTATATGGCTTATGATGTAACATGTTAAAATCATCATTGTGAAAACTAACTTAAAAGATGTAACATTCACATAATCTTAAGTAAAGTCAATTAAATTCTAATATATTCATTTAATACACACAGTTAAAAGCTTAAATCTTAAATTAACTCCAAAAGAGAAGTTCAGAGGAATGTTTATTTTAAGGACTCAAAAAGTTCTTAAGAAGTTTAGAGCAACCCAAATCGCTGAGTCTCGGGAATAGTAAGAACCTGTAGAGCTCTAACCACTAATACTGGAGTACAGAGATTTGTTTTTATTCTAGTGCTCTATAAGTCATACTCAACAAACATGTTTCTTTCTGCCATCCTACCAAATGACAATGTATTTGAGTCCTATTTAAAAAATTTATGAAGGGAGAAGAAGGGAAATACAGCTGACTAGAGGCAGCTCTTGTTTGTCCCAGCTAGAAGGAGGAAGATTGGACTGAGGTGAACTTGGAGCAATTAAAATTAGTGATAGGTCACAGAGACAGGAAACATGAGTTCAATGACCCCACTGAAAGAAACTGCAAGGACGAGCTAGATATATAGGTTTCACATGACTTAAGTGAGCATCAGAAGAGCAATCATCTCAAAGCTTGCCTTTCCTTGCTGTCACAAAATAAAGCCAATCAATTGCTATACTGAATTGCTGCATGTGATAAAAATGGATTATTTTTGATAATCTCAAGAATTTGGCACAATGGTTGGATAAAGTTGAAGCATAAAAACAAACTCCCAAACTGAATACTCATTAAAAAAAAAAAAAGCCAACGGTGCCTGCTTGGTGATCAGCACTGCTATTATCTACTAACTACAGCTTCATTAAACCTGGTCAACCAAATACAGCGGATGTCTGCTGCAACCAGTTGGTTGAAATGATGAGGATGCTTGTAATTAAGCAGCTGAGATTGGTCAATTGAGACAGGCCAGTCCTCTTGCAAGATAACACTCAACCATATGTCAAACAAACAGTGCTGCTCAACCTACAGTAGGTGGAATTGGAAATTCTCTGTCATCCACTGTATTCAGCAGACCTTGCATGAACTGACTACCACTTCTTCCAGGCTTTGGACCACTTCTTTCAAGGAAGAATGTTCAATTCTCAGCAAGCTTTGGAAAATGCTTCTTGTGATTTCATGGCCACTTACTCTCCAGGCTTACGCTGGTGGGATAAACAAACTACTGTTAAGATGGCAAATCTGTGTCTACAGTTCACGTGCATACTTTGATCAATTGTACTGCCTCTTGTTTGTTAAATATATAATAAACTAAACCTTTGATTCAAAATACAATTTTCTTTTTAATGACCTAATAATTGACTCACACATTTGAACATCTCTTCCACCCAAAGTCTAGATCCTACCATACCTGCCACATCTCTATAGTTTCTCCGAAAGTTAAGCATAAGGTATTTAGGGAATTGCCTTAGGACTTCATCAATAACTACTACTTTTCATACTGACTGAATAAACCCAAGATATTGGAAATGAAGGGAAAATCATGGAATTCATGCCAATGAGCAATTGTTTGATCTGAGAATTTGTTTTCTATAATGTAGTAATTAGTAGGCTCTTGCAATGGATATTTGTCATTCGAATCAATAACTCAATATCAAAATCTCCTTTTAATTCCCTTTCTTATAAATTATATAGGAGGGGGAAAAATCATCTCAACTTAAAATAGTGAAAATACATTCCTTTATGTTTCTAGCCCACTCTGTTTTATGGCAAAATAATGCAATTTAGTGTTTGTTTTTGTTGTTTCTTCCCAACCATAATCACCCTTCTTGGAGGTTAAGTCAAGGACTGAGTGCTAATGAATCTAGACAGGAGGGGAGTCTCTCTTTGGTGATAGTACAAAGCCCATTCTGATGTTATCAAAGCAATATTTAGACATGATTTGGAGTAATTTCTCCTGACTTTTCAGTATATACTTATTTTAACTTTTTATTATATTTTATTTATTTTAATTTTTTTTATCTGTATATATTTATGGGGCCCAAATGCTATTTTGCTACATTGATATATTGCATCACAGTGAAGACAGGGCCTTTAGTGCACCAATCACTGAAGCAATGCATGTGTACCCAGCAAGGAACCTCCCATCACCCCCCACCATCTTCCCACCTCCCCACCTCACCACTCTCCAAGTCTCCATTGTCTGCCTTTCCACACTTTACTTCATTGTGTACATATCATTAACTCCAACTTATAGGTGAGATATGTCATATTTGTCTTTCTTTCTGTGTCTGAGTTGTTTCACTTACAATAGTGGCCTTTAGATCCATCCGTGTTTCTGCAAAAGATATGATTTTATTCTTTCTTATGACTGATTTTATGTCTTTGTATACATACCACATTTTCTTTATCTAATCCTCTGTAGATGGATACCTGGATTTATTCTACATTTTTGTTATTGTGAACAGCGTGGTAGTAAACATATGAATACAAACATTTTTCTTATAAATCAGTCCCACCACCCCTCTGGCATGGGTAGATGTGATTACTGGTAGTGTGATTGCTGGATTGTATGGTAGTTCTATTTTTAGCTCTTAAAAAAAATCTCCACACTATTTTCCATAGAGACTGCACTAATCTACATTCTCAACAACAGTGTACTTATAAATAAGTCTTGCCTTTTCTCTGTTTCTTCAGCAATATCTGTTACTATTTTGTCTTTTTACTCACAGTCATTCTGATTTGTGTATGATAGTGACACCCTATGATTTGAGTCTGCATTTATTTGCTGATTCCTGGTATTGAGTTTGTCCCATTTGTCCATTTCATTGTTGTTGTTGTTATTGTTGCATTGACTTTTTGGGGTTAGTTATAAATTCTTTTCCTAGACTAACGTCCATAAAAGTTTCCCCCAGGTTTTCTTAAGGTATTTTTATAGCTTCAGGTCTTACATTCAAAGTGTCAATCCATACTGGTTTTATTTTTGTATATTGTGAAAGATAGGAGTCCAGTTTCATTCTTGTGCATAGGGCAATCAATTTTCACAACACCATTTATGGTGGCCTTTTCCCAGTGTATGATCTGGTCAACTTTGTAAGTATGTGGCTTTATTTTAGGGCTTCCTATGCTATTCTTTTGATTCACGTGTCTATTTTTATGACATTACCATGCATGCTTTGCTGGTTACTATAGACTTTTAGTATATAATTCAAAGTCAGGCAATGTCTTTTTTGGCTTTATCCTTTTTAATTAGGTTTTGGCTATTGGGGCTTTTTAGTAGTTCCACATGAATTTTGGAATTGTTTTCTTAATTCTGCAAAAAAAAAATGGCATTGGTATTTTGATAGAGAATGCACTGAAACTGTAAATTACTTTGTGACATATGGTCATTACAATGACATCAGTTCTTCCAATCCATGACCAGGGCTTGACTTTTCACTTGTTTGTCTCATCTACAATTTCTTTCATCAGCATTTTGTAGTTTTCCTTGTAGAGATTATTAATGTACTTGGCTAAATATATTACTGGGATTTTGTTGTTGTTACTGTTGTAAATGAGATGGCCTTCTTGATTTGGTTCTTGGCTAATCATTATTGCCGTATAGAAACATTAATGGTGTCTGTATATTGATGTGGTATCTTAAAACTTTACTAAACTCATTATCAAATCTAACAGCTTTTCAGTGAATTCTTTGGATTTTTCTAGATATAAGATCATAACCACAAACAAATAATTTGACTTCTTGTTTTACAATTTGGATGCTTTTTATTTATTTATTTCCCCCCACCCCCCTTTTGCTTTGGTGAGGATCTCCAGTACTATGTTGAATAGGAGTTTTATTTTCTGATTTTTGTATAAGTTCTTTGGTAGTACATAAGGTCAGTGATATCTGTAATTTCCTTAGTGGCTTAGGGTGCAGTTCTTAGTTGAGGATATAAAGTTTTCCTGGAACTTAGATATCAACTGAGCCAGTCTTCAGGCCTTGTTGGTGGCAGCAGTAGGCTGACTATATCTGTTTTTAGTCCCCCCCACCCAGAGCAGCTTATACTGACACTGGTGTTAGTGGTCCCAGGGTGTCAATTCTTGGGCTTCTAGATGGTTTGCTCAGAAGCCAGTAGTGGGACCAGTGGGCCTGGCCGTGGGCTGTTTGTAAGGCTCCTGCGGCCTGGTGTGACGTGGATAATGGCAGTAATGATGGCAGAGCACCCTATTAGAACCCAAGTAGCTGGTGTTGCTGATAGCTGCTATGGATGGGGCCACCTGTGTTCCAGTTTCACACTGCCTGTAGCAGGGAGCAGATATTTTCTTAAATGTGTGTAGGAAAGCTTGGTCTTCCCTCTACCTCATTGTCTGGTGGTGGCTGCAGTCACAAATAAGCCTCAAACATAGTGTAAGGACAGGGCTCAGTCCAGTGTTCAACTCTCAAAATAACGGCTGTGGGCCTGTGACTGTAGAAGGCAGGGTCCCTCTCGGGCAGGCAGCACGGGCAGGAGCTGTGCAGGTGTGATCTACTCCAGTCCCCGTCTCACGTCAGCCTGTTGTGGAGAACGAGTATCATCCCAGGTTTCCACGTCCCTTCTCGCAGGAGCTGCTGCCACATCAGACCAAATTCCCTGAGGGCAGGGTGCAGCTCAGTGTTTATTTCTCATACAGCACCCATGGTCTGCCACCAGAGAGAAAGGGGGCCCCTCCTAGGACTTCGTACCTGGTCAAGAAGCTGTAGGGAGTGTGGTTTGCTTGTGTCTCGGTCTCAGCAACAGCTCATAGCAGAGTGGTGAAGACTTTGCCAGGGGTACAACAGAACAGCCCATAGTTAGTCTTGTGCCTTGAAGCAGACAGAGGCACCAGCTGCATCTGTAAATCCCTGGTAAGTAGACACTGAGAATTATGCCCAGACGAAGCTGCTTAGGGTCACATGCCCCCGGGATTCATAGGGCTTCCCTTTCTCAAGCAATACCTTTGTGCAATCTCTAGGCAGTTCCCTGTGTTAGGTCCAATGACCCTGTGAGTCGAGGAATTCTCCTGTAGCCAAGATTGTAGAAACTTGTTCCAGGCTGTGAAGCCATTGCTGTTTCCTTCTTGCTGTTTCCCCAGGAAACAGCTCTTCATCCAGGAGCTTATCCTGACTCTCAGTGAGTCCCGCCTAGTCGGGCAAGTTGCTTTGAACCATCTACTTTCTTTCAGAGCTCCCCTCACTTCTGTGGTAAATACCAGCTTCTCTCCTAGACAAGTTGTTTGAAATCTGCGTATCTGCTTACTATTCTGGTTCTTCTCCATACAGGAGGCATATACTACCTGTGTTTAGCAGGCTTACCGATCCCATCCTCTCTTTTTATTTCAAAATATGAGATTTATAGGATTAAAGAAAAGGAATAGTTTCCTTATACTCTCCTCCCAGGTTCTCCCAATATTAACATCTTACATAATCATGGTAAAATGGTAAAATGATCAAGATGAAGAAATTATACAGAACTCTAGCTGAATCTTTCTGATCCTTCTCTCTAACGGCAGGTCGCATCCTGCCTGGGTGAGCCAGTGCTTTGCTCTCCTGCAGCAACTTGTTTAATGGGTCAATTAGTGATGACCACTAATTCTACTGAATTTGAAAAAGTGATTTTATTTGCCTGAATTTTTTTTTTTTTTTTTGCAGTTCGGCCAGGGCTGGGTCTGAACCCGCCACCCTCGGTACACGGGGCCGGCACCCCACCCACTGAGCCACAGGCACCACCCATTGCCTGAAATTTTTTGTTCATTTATTTCTTAGTTTCACCTTGGGATTGACACCCTTTCTAACACAGTTCCTCCTTAAACAGAAGTGGAAAGTTTATGTAGATCATTTTAATAAATTCTTGTCCTATTTTCTTCACAATTTCCTTCAGTTTACATCAACTAAAAATTCTGACTGGCATAGCCCTGAAAAAAATAATACATATTTCTTAGGTGTAGAACATGAAGTTTATTTTGACATAAAAAATGGGATAGGAAGGATACTAGATTTAAAATTTATAACAATCAGATAAGTGTACCTGATGAAAGGATGAGTAAAGAAATTGGAAAAATTGGGGAAAATAAAGAGAAAACTAAGTAGAAAACATTAGGCTTAAATGTGAACTAAACCTTATAGTATCAAGCCAGGTCCCAATTAGGGATTTTGTTCATAAAGAAGGGATCAGATTAAGTTGAACCACTGGTAGGTGAAAACAAATAAGCTGATGTTGACACATTTTAATCTTTGGACCAATAGATTATTATATTATTTAATATTTACTTAAATATTCATATTTAAGAAAAAGTCATGTTCACAATTTTGAGGGTAATCATAAGAATATGACCTTGATTGGCTTGTTAATATATTTTTGTTTGTTTGTTTGTTTTGTTTTTCTTTTGAGACAGAGCCTCAAGCTGTCACCCTAGATAGAGTGCTGTGGCATCACAGCTCACAGCAACCTCCAATTCCTGGGCTCGGGCGAGTCTCCTGCCTCCGCCTCCCAAGTAGCTGGGACTACAGGCGCCCGCCACGACGCCCGGCCATTTTTTGGTTGCAGCTGTCGTTGTTTGGCGGCCCGGGCTGGATTCGAACCCACCAGCTTAGGTGTACGTGGCTGGCGCCTTAGCCCGCTGAGCCACAGGCGCCGAGCCGGCTTGTTAATATTTTAAAAACTTTGATAAATCACTGATTCTTCTTTATTATATTAAATCCATTTAACAAGTCTGATTGATATTATTCTAATTTTGCAAACTACTAACACATATTTAGGAAAAAGGTCTAAAGTAGTCTAGATACATCATTTGTGTTCTGTACTAGTTGATTCTGAAGTTCTTATTTTGGATAAACAGTTAATGTTCACTTCATTTTGTTTACATTCATTAAACTAACTAGTGTGATAAGTCCATATCAACAGTATTTTCAATAAATGTTGAAGGTCAAAATAGAGTCTGGTTAAATGATAAGTCAATAACCTTAAATAGAAGATTACTTGCAAAAATTCTGCTACAAAAACTCAAAAACTGATTAAAAGGACTGAATGAAATTCAGCGACTAAGAAAAACAGCTTCACTGCAAAAAGTTTCCAAGTTTGTCTACCTATGACTGTTTAGAAAGATTTTAAGAGAAATTACCATGTATAAATTTGTGCCTGCTATGAGGGCTATCTCTCACAGTATGATCAAAATGTTTCTGATTGTATATGAAGCACATTCTGCCCTATGATTGCACCAGTGTACACAATTATGATTTAATAAAATTATTTAAAAAAAATTTGTGAATTATCATCAAATTTAAGAAAAGAGAATGAAAAAGAATAAACCATGTATTTCACTTTGTGTGCATATTCCAATGGAAATACGGATATTTTGGTATAATTGGTAGATAGTAAGCATAAGAGGGCATAGTATTATTACATGTATTGGTTAATGATTTTGATAATTTTTGGCATTATATGGAGATTTTCCTAACTATGTTACTCAAAATCAATAAACTCAACCAAACCTTTTTCTATCTCATAATAATTGTGCCTCTGGAATCATAATGCTGCCACAAAGTGGAAATCAATATTGACCACTATGAGTTTTGGCTTATAATAGCAATGATTATTATGAGTTATGCATTGCAATCTATTAATAATATAGGGCTTTTCATATCAAGAATATTAGGCAAATAATATGTTAAATTTCAGAACATACTTCATAGAGGAGAAAATCAATCCCAGGGATGATTGGAGTTGAATTACAAGGCAGAAGCTGAGGAGCCTATTAGAGAATGTCTGATTCAGAAGCCAGAGGATAAAGTTCACATAGTTGAGTGGTATATAGTAAGGAAAATCATCAATAAGATTTACTATGCTGCCTAAAATGTTGGTTCAGCACTCATATTAGAATCAGAGGGGGAAAAATATACTGGCTGAAATTTGAAAGGCAGCATCCTTGTAGGAATCTATACACACATTTTACCATAAAGATTGCATAAGTAGATAATTGGCCTCAAAATGCTATTAGTGAATTCAGGCATAATTTTGCAACAGAAAAAGTACTAAGGCTGTCTTACAGCAGAATAGATTTGAACAAATCATAATGACCATATATGTGCTAAGTATAGGAGTTGGGGTCTATAGTTCAGAACCAAGAGTTTATGAATACAGTTTAAGACTCCTGCCTACCTAATTTTGACTATTTAAATTTTAAAAGTCTTGGGCAGCGCCTGTGGTTCAGTGGGTGCCGGCCCCATATATCGAGGGTGGCAAGTTCAAACCCGGCCCCAGCCAAACTGCAACAACAACAAAAAAATAGACAGATATTGTGGCGGCCGCCTGTAGACCCAGTTACTCAGGAAGATGAGGCAAGAGAATCGCCTCAGCCCAAGAGCTGGAGGTTGCTGTGAGCCGTGATGCCATGGCAGTCTACCAAGGGCGACAAAGTGAGACTCTGTCTCTAAAATAAATAAATAAAAAGTAAATTTTAGAGTCTAAGCATAATAACTAAAACCAATCACTGAGAAAATATTGATATGACTCTAACTAGACCCAAAGAAGGCTAGAATGGAGGGATTTTTCTTTTCTATGTTTCCTTTCGATAAGGGTCTGGGGATGGAGAGAAATTTGTTTTTGAGATACTCTTCTGAGACACAGTTACCAATCTACTTTTCTCTGTTTTAATTCTCTATATTTATTTTCTTATCACTAGAAGGTAGCTATTTCAGAAGAAATTAAATGAAATTTGAGTTCCTGGATCTTTTCTTTTATTCTTGTTTTCTTTCAATTCAATTAACCTGATAAAAAATCTTCTTACTGTTTTTGAAATTATGATGAAATGTTATCACATGTAAGTCCAAGTTCCCTAAATCATTACTGGTTTTTATTCATACTTTATCACCCGCTAACATTAACTAAACATTTTCTTCTATAAAACCAAGTATCCAGGTTATATGTGGTTGAATGGAGTCCAAAATAAAAATATTATTTATTGGGCAGTGCCTGTGGCTCAAAGGAGTAGCCATATGCCAGAGGTGGTGGGTTCAAACCCAGCCCTGGCCAAAACCCGCAATATATATATATATATATATTATTTATTAATACTCTTCATTCTTAGATTCTATTTTACCAATAAAACATCTATACCTGTGATTAAATGTCAGCATTTTAAAAAATTGTTTTTTTTTTTAATTTCGAAATATTAAGGAGGTACAAATGTTCTTGCTATGGAAATAATTTAGATTTAACTTAAGTAGAGGATTTTAGTGTACAAATCACACATATAGTGTTCATTATACCTGCAAGGTAAGTTTTCAACACTCCCACTTTCCCTCCTTATTGTTTCCAAGACATAATCTTTACATTCCTTTGCACCTACTCGTGCCCATTAATTAGCTCTTAATTATTACAAAGTACATGTGGTATTCATTTTTCAATTCCTGAGATACATCATTTCATGGTCTGCAGTTCCATCCAAATTGCTGCAAAAGACATTATTTATTTGCTTCTTATGGCTGAATATTACGTCATGGTAGATATACACCTCAATTTCTGAATCCACTTCTAAATTGATGGGTGCTTAGTCTGAATCCATGTGTTTGCAACGGTGAATTTTGCTGTAATAAGTATTTGAGTGTAAGTGTCTTTTTGATAAAAATGTCTTTTATTCCTATGGATAAATACCTAGTAGTATTGCTGGATCACATAGTAGGTCTACTTTTAGTTCTTTGAGGTATCTCCATACTGTTATAATATATTTATGGTGTGTTGCAGCCCATATAGCCTATGGATAGGAGGAGTGAGAGTTATAAGAAATACCTGTATAGGTCAATAATGGAACATCTGGGTGGAAAAGGCATGGAGAGGGATTTAGCTCTCCTAACAAGCATGAGAGCTCCCAAGATGAGAGCAGTCATGAATTGGCAGTCTCTACACCTGTGAGATTAGCCTTATATTAGGCTGGAGGAGAAGGCAGTCAGGGAGCATGCACATTCTATCACAGACTCGCTTACTCGGACTCTGTCTCCTTTCCCGCCTGCAGAACGCCAGCACGGCGTCTCTCTGCTGAAGATTTCCAAGCTTTACTAAAGACTGAGATCTATCTATCTAAGAAGACTGCTTTACTCTCTCTAAGACTCTCTCTCCTGCTGAAGTAGATAGCTCTCAGGCACCTAAGAGAAACACTACCAGAGCAAGGTAATTTAGCAGTCCACGTCCGGAACTTAGTTAAGCCAGACCGAGACCTGGCCAGTCCTGGGCCCTGGCAATAAGTGTCAGAAGTGAGCTGTGACAATGGTGCTTTAGCTAGAGTCATACTAGATTTATGGAGATCATTGTTAATAAATATGAGCTTCTGTAATTAGAAGAAGTTGTAGCATTTGCACATTGTGTTTTCTTGCCGTTAGATATCATCATTGACTTGTGATTTCACTGAATCTATTTCAGTAACTGAACGGGTTGCCTGACAAGAGTAACTTGTTATCAGTACACTAGAACAGTCTACCTTGAACACATTGATATTTTATTTATACTCCACTCTCTTAGCTTCTCTAGGGAGAGACTACATTTCTCTATTCAGTTTTCAATTCTTCCATTGATTTTGGCAGGACCAAGATACTCAGCTATAAATAGATTTCACTTATGACTTAATTTTTAAAGATCTTAGCACTAATCAAGGGCTGAGGACACTTAGTTATTGAACACAAAATAAAGTAACATTACAAAAGTATGGTATGGTACCATTACCTTTAAACTTTGTGTATATGGAGTTAACCTATGCGTATTATTAAAACTTGCCCCATAATCAGAGATCGTGCTTCAGATGGCTGTAGTAAAGTTGAAGAATATAGATTTTAACATAAATTTCCAGAGGATTTTGATGCAGGCTGCTGGAACAGTACTTTGTAGAAAGCTAGCACACTAAAGTAAGCTTGAGGCTATTGCGTTAGTCAAATACAGATTTAATCTTAGCTTGAGGATTTTATAATATATAGGGTTGCTGTGAGGATTAAAAACCTGGTATAAATGTTCAACAAAGGCTATTCTCTTTCCATTATCAAGTATTTTTTTTAATTAAAGAAACACACTTTAAATAATGTAAATTGCTTAAAATGAAGCTCCTTCCACTTAAATAAACTTTTAGACTTAGTTAGCTGAAAGTCTTCTCCCAAAAATTTAAACTAATATAGACTTTTTAAATAAAAAATAATATTTAACTTTATATATAGTCTTGCACGTGGTACACATATATTGTGTTTATACTTCTAGCTTCTTAGTTTGTGCTAATTAGTTGAAGTTTTATTTTATTTCATATCTCATCCTATATATTTTATTTATACAGAATAATAATTTTAATTTGCTTCTTATCTTTGAAACAACATATCAAACAACTCTCATAATTTAAAATAAGTACAGAAGAGGAGAAACTTTATATTTTGATCAGAACATATTTGACTTGCCATAAGTCAAATAAAGGACTAACTAAACGTTTTTAGGAACTCAATTCATGAGGACACAAGGAATATATTTTAGTTTTTAGCAAAACTAACATGGTCATAATTGAGAAATGTTGGGGTCCCTCCCCAAGAGCAGCATCCGCGGAGAGCTGTGGAAAATGGTGGCAATGGACTGAAGAAATATAGAGTTAAAAGCAAAAGTAAAGAACATGAGACAGAGAGTAGAATTAAGAGTGGGGGCCAGGGGTCCATTGCCCTTCATGGGATTCTGGCAATGGCATTAAGTGTTTGCTCCACTCTGATTTTATTAGAGTCTATTTGCCCAGAGGGTAAGATGAGGGAGGGAACAAATGCTTCAGCAGTTTATTGGATTGATCATATCAGCTTCTGTTGTTATTATAAATAATCTTCAGGGTGGTCTTCAGTAATCTGAAATATGAGCCTTAGATTAGAAGAACCTCCTGCTTGAGGTCACACACACAGATTTCTAGGGAGGGGTTAAGCTCCACTAGTTCTCTGTGGAGTAAAATGCCATCAGGGTTAATCTCCTTTGAGGGATGGGTAGGAGGGAGGCATTTTCCTCCCATCACCACCACAGAGGATTTTCCTCTGCTATAAGGGATATAAGCTTTTTTGCTCCTCACAGCTCCAGCTACTCCACTGGTCTCTTCCCTAGGCAAATACAAATCTCCACAATGGGTATCTGCTTTGCCTGTTTAACAGGCAGGAAATGCCATAGAAATTTATCTTTTTCTAGGACTTGTCATAGCCTCTTCTATGACAATTATTCTCCTCAGAGTGCTCACAGACATGGCAGGGTGTTTGTAAACTGTATCCCCAACAGGCTAGAATTTCAGAAAAGGCAAGAAGCTTGCTAGCAATAGCTAGCTTAAACATAAACTAGCTGACTTTTCTTTGTTCTGACTCATTCAGCTTAATTTTCCTCTTTTTCTATGGATGCTTTTCTTTGCCAAGAATGGGCATTCTCCCAACAGAGAAATGCCTGTGTATACACTTCTAAAAAAAATTCTCTCCAAGTGAAGATATTTTAACCTCCTAATTGTATTGTGATGAATGCTGTTCATCTGATATAGGGAACTGTCAACCTAAATATACACCCAACAGTCAAGGTTGTAATTCCTGGCTGAGAAAAACTGTAATTTTCTAGTGAAAGAAAACCATTCATTGCCCCCAAAATATGAAATCTTAAAAATTAAATAAGAAAAGTTTCACAATCAAGTTGCAATCATCTAATGAAATGACAAAGTTGTTTCTGTTCTAAAAAGCATTTTTGACAATATTCTATATCTAAAGTTAACAGCAATATCTTAAGAACACAAATCTTGAATGAGAGTAGAGTCGATTCAGGTTACTGAAGGAAAAATGAAGGAAAAGAAATACACAGCTGAGATATAATACAGTGCAATAAAGTAAAATTAAAGTGAAAATAAGAAATCCACAATATGATCCATCCTAAAACTCAAATAACAGGTAACTCAACATCAAAATGAATTTTTTAAATGTCTAAATGCATGCTATTAATTTTAATTTTTTTAGGTTATTTAAAATTAAATATTAAAACAATAATTTAATAAAAGACTCAAAGTTCCTTCATGCAGAAAAAATAGTCAGTTTGCTCTTACATGAAAATATAATTATTTTCTGGTTTCCTAAGTTGTGAATGCTGGAATTTAGCACAAAATATGAAGAATGAAAGGAATTTATATACTCTAAAATAAATAAATGAGCAAAAATAGTGGAAGAGAACACTTCTCACTTCTCATTCCTGTTACTAATGAATGATTTTCTGCACCACATTTATACAAGGAAATTGTCATACTTAGCTCTTTAATCAGTTGATAAGTTGACATCCTCATAATATAACTTATGATTAATCTAATCAAAATCACAATGAAGCATGGCCTGTTGTCAAAAGAGAAAAATTCCTATAAAGTTAGAAATTGAAGGAATACTTCTAGAGAATTTTGGTATGCTTCCACTTATCAGTCAATCATGTAAGATCTCTATATTTTCCTGAAATAGAATCAAATTCTTCTAGAGATCAAAGATATACTTGAGTTAACAATATAGTTTAAGAAAAAAAAATCACTTACATCATTTGTTGAATATTTACAAAACATCATATGGGAAAGATGATCCTTCTAACAAGTCTTGGTATAAAAGTCTACAAAGTCAGAGACAATACAGTGAGCAAGAATTACTCTTAAGAGTGGAACACCTATTGTCTTTGGGCTTGAATTGATAAATATAAATCTAAGTGAAAAATATAGGAATGATACAATTATGACAGTGAGTCAGAGAATAACGAAATTCTCAAATTTAATAAAGTGCTGGTCATATATTTAAAAGTGATTAGATGTAAGTTGTTTTTTTCTTTTCCTTGTTTGTTTATTTTTTGTTTGCTTTTTTAAGACAGAGTCTCATTTTGTCACCCTGGGTAGAGTGCCATGGCATCACAGCTCACAGCAACCTCAAACTGTTGGGCTCAAGGTGATTCTCTTGCCTCCACCTCCCAAGTAGCTGGGGCTATAAGCACTGGTGACAATGCCTGCCTTTTTTTAGAGACAGGGTCTTGCTCTTGCTCAGGCTAGTCTTGATCTGGTGAGCTCAAGCAATCCAAGTCTTTCTTCCTTTCTTCCTTCTTTCTCTCTTCCTCCCTCCCTTTCTTTCTTCCTTCTCTCTATTCTTTTTCTTACAGCATGATGTGTTCTCATTCTCTCTTCCTATCTTACTAGCTACTCTTCCTTGTTCTGATTTTTCTATGAAAATTCCCAAGAGCCCTCTACATTTGTAGATTATTCAGATTTAGTCATGTCCTCCTTTCTTTCTAAATATTAATCATCTCATTTACCCTAATGATTTCAAATATCATCTATTTGCTGACACTCCCACATACATATCTGTGATCAATACTTTTCTCAAACTCTCAAGTGCACGCACAGAAGCTCTGTATAAAAGTTCAATAAATATCTAAAATCATAATTTTAAAAACTAAACTCTTGATGCTAATGCTCAAACCATCTCATTCCCCTAATCCCTAAGCTTTCTCCATCCTAAAGACTCCACCTTCAAATGCAGTCACATTGGGGATTAGGGCTTCAACATATGAAATTTTAATGCACGTAGTTCAGTCCATATCATTATTATGCTGTACAACAATAAATGGAATCAAATAGTTCTACCTGTGTAAGAAAGCAAAAGTCAAGTATAAACCTTGTCCTAAACGAAATTATTTTAAAATAAAGATAATTCTGGGTAGGACTTTTAAAAATATGGAAACAACCATGGACGAGGATATTTAATAAAAAATAAATTTTGTTTTTGCCTCTGTAGTTTTCCTGCACATGTTTCAAGCTATTAATTCTTTAAAAAAAAAATTCAGATTAATATATGAGTACAAATGATTAGGTTATGTTGTTTGCGTTTGTTAGCTGACGTCCAAGTTGAAGCTGAGCCCTTCACTTGGGGGGTGTGCCATGTACCTTTACATTGTACCCATTGGGTGAGAGCTTGCCAATCCCCTCCCTGAGCCCTTCACTCGGGGGGGGGAGGGTGTGTGCCATATACCTTTACATTGTACCCATTAGGTGAGAGCTTACCAATCCCCTCCCTCCTCTCTTCTTGCCCTGCCTTCTCCCTCTCTCTCCCTACTTGAATTAAGCGTGTTCTTTTCTTATGTAGTTCTTCATCTACTAGTTTCATTTTGGTATTGAGTACACTGGATGCTTGTTTTTCCTTTCTTATCATACTTTACTTAGGAGGATGTCCTCCAAATCTATCCAAGAAAATACAAAAGATGTAAAGTCTCCCTCTTTATTTAAGGCCAAATAGAATTCTATAGTATCCATATACTATAGTTTATCTGTTTGTGAATTGATGGGCACTTAGTTTGTTTCTACATCTTGGCAACTGTGAATTGAGCTGTGATATGAACATTCTAGTGCAAGTGTCCTTATGATAAAATGATTTTTTTATCTTCTTTGTAGATACCTAGTAATGGAATTGCAGGATTAAATGGAAGATCTACTTTTAGCTCTTTGAGGATTCTCTATACTCCTTTCTAGAAGGACTGTATTAGTTTGCAATACCACCAACAGTGTATAAGTATTCCCTTCTCTCCACACCCACGCCAACATCTGGAGTTTTAGGACTTTGTGATGTGGGCTCTTCTCACTGGGGATAGGTGATATCTCAAAGTTGTTCTGATTAGCATTTCTCTGATAATTAGGGATATTCACTATTTTTTCATATGTCTATTGGCCATTCATCTGTCTTCTCAGGAGAAGGCAAACCCACAGCCAATATCACACTGAATGGAGTGAAACTGAAAGCTTTTCCACATAGAACTGGATCCAGACAAGGATGTTCACTATCACCACTACTATTCAATATAGTGCTAGAAATTCCAGGCAATGAAATCAGGCAAGAGAAGGGTATCGAGAGTATTCACATGGGGACAGAGGAGTTCAAACCATCGTTCTTTGCTGATGATATGATCTTGTACTTAGAAAACCAAAGGGAATCAATCACAAGACTCCAGGAAGTGATCAAGAAACACTATTATGATCCATCCTGAGCCAGAGTGAGACCCCCGTCTCTAAAAATGAAAAGCTGAGGCAAGAGGATTACTTGAACCCAAGAGTTTGAGGTTGTGGTGAGCTACAATGTCATAGCACTCTACTGAGAGTGAAAAAGTGGGACTCTGTCTCAAAAAAAAGAATACGATAATATCTCCACATATAAAACCAATATGCACCAATAATAGTCAAACCGAGAATCAAATCAAGGACAAAATTCCCTTCATAGTAGCTTAAAAGAAAATGAAGTACCTGGAGAAATACCTACCAAAGGAGGTGAAGGATATCTACAGAGAGAAGTATGAAACCCTGAGAAAAGAAGGAACAGAAGACATTAACAAATGGAAGACCATATTGTGCTCATGGCTAAGAAGAATCAACATTGTCAAAATGTTCTTACTACCCAAATTGATCTACAGATTTAATGCAATCTTCATTAAAACACCGACGTCATAGTTTGAAGAACTTGAAAACATAGCTCTCTGTTTCATACAAAACTCCCAAACAAACAAACAAATAGAAAAGTGAAAGCCATGTAATTCAAAGAAATGAATCTAGAGGCATGATATTACCAGAGTTCAGGTTTATTGCAAGTCCACAGTGATCAAAAGAGCATGGTACTGGCACAATAAGAGAGACATAGATCTGTGGAACAGAATAGAGAACCTGGAGATAAAATTAGCTGCTTATTATCATCCAATAGTATAAACCAACATAAGCGTACACTGGGGGAAAACATGCCTACTCAATAAATTGTGCTGGGAGAGCTCGTTAGCCATGTGTAAACATTGAAAGTGGACCCACATCTCTCACCATTTATTGTCTCACTCTGGGTAAAAGATTTACTTTAAGATGCAAATGATAAGAAAACGTGAGAAAAACTCTGGAGAAAATCAGCCTGGGAAAGATTCTTTGAAGAACATACCATTGGCAATTGCAATAGCATCAAAAATAAGAAATGGGACATGATCAAGCTGAAAAGCTTCTGCACGGCAAGGGTACAACAGCTAAAGCAAACAGACAACCATCAAAATGGAAGAAGAGATTTGCATGTTATGAATCTGACAAAGGCCTAATAACCAGAATGTACAGAGAACTCAAACTAATCAACAACAGAAAAAGCAAACAACCCCATTTAACACTCTGTAGGAGACACAAAGTAGCTAATTTTTATTTCTTTGCTTCAGAAATCTATCTTTTTAAAATTTTTCTTTGAGACAGAGGGTCACTATTTCACCCATTGAGTGCCATGGAGTCACAGCTCAAAGCAACCTCAAACTCTTGGGCTTAAGCGATCTCTTGCCTCAGCCTCCCACGTAGCTGGGACTATGGGCACCCACCACAATGCCTGGCTATTTTTTGTTGTAGTCGTCATTGTTGTTTAACCAGCCTGGGCCAGGTTTGAACCCACCAACGCGGGTGTATGTGGCTGGCACCATAACCACTGTGCTACTGGTGCCAAGTTAGAAGCCGATCATCTTTCTTTCTGTCTTTCTTTCTTTCTACTGTAAATAAATCAATAAAACTTCTCTTTTTACCCATGACTTCCTTAAAACACTAGAAGATAAAAATAAGTCATCCAAGAGTGTCATAAATGGAGACATAGGGACATACATCATTTGGTTTCAGTGAAGTTGACTTTTCCTTGGAGTGTGAAGAGACATGGTGTAAAGAATAAAAAGTAAACAAACAAACAAAAACAGATATTACTTGACTAATCCAGTTTTACCCCAGTAGATCTCTAAGCTAATGGAAAAGTTTTCCTTAAGTGTTATATAATTGCCCAGAGTCTGAAGGTCAAATAATTCTATCATCTTGGATCATACTTGTTTTGGTCCAAATATATTGGGAGCAGTGCCTAAATATTTACTAAAATTAAACTTTACTTCACGTTAGTTGAGAAGGCCTCAAGATTTAACTTAATTTCAAAATTAATATAACATGATTTTCTTGCATATTCAAATCTATGGACTAAAATTTATAACTGCTATGTTTCCATATACCCAAAATAACCCGAAATGTGAACCTGTAACTTCTGAAGTATTCATAGCTATTTTCCATCACCTCCTACTACTTACTTACTGGGGAAGTCATTAGGCATTCATTCAGTTTGCATATTATTTTACTTGTCTGTATGTTAGTTAAGTAATATGTTGAGAAATTGCTTCATTTTATATATTGACATCTAATTTACAAGGTAAAGACAGACTTGAAATATTTGTAATATTTCCTCACCAAAGGTACTCCATCACTAATCCATTTTATTATTTTACAAAGCCTGACTTTGTCGTGTTAAATGAACTAAACATGCCCTGCCTTCCCTCTCCATCCTTCCTTCTTCTGTATATTTTAAGGACATCATCGAGCCTTGAAAAATTCCAAATGTACCATTCAGTTAATGTTCCAAATAATCTCTTCTTAAATTAACTCGTTTCTAAATACCACAATGAAAATATGCCCTTTGCAAAATTTATCTGATTCTATTTTAAAAGCACATAAATTAGTCATAAGTTAATTCATCATCTTCTGGACTATACATATACGACTAAGTTATTAAGAAACTTTTTTTATTAACCTCTATTAATTCGGTAGTTCTTTTTGAAAATGAATAAAAATGCAATCTTGGGGAAGTTTTTAAAAGAGGTGTATGGCTATATATATATAAACACATGTATGTGCATATGTAATTACACAAACAAGTTAGAGTTCTGAATAATAGTATCATTACTTTGAGAAACTACTGAAAAAATATATGGAGGTAGTTTTCTACTTTTTTAATTTACTGGGTGAACTAGACATTTGCCACGACACACCCACTAATTTAAGAGTTAAATTGAAGAATTTTCTCAAATTCTTATGAACTTTGAAAATTCATAGAAAGAAATTCTTCTTTCTTTAATTAAACAGCTCAAAATTCCTTGAGTGCTCGTATAAACATGATTAAATTAATAGCTATTGAAAGCTATGTGACATTTTGATACAAATACTATATTAAAATCTTTTGGAATTATAATATATAAACATCTTAACCACACACAAACATACAAATACAATACAAACTATAAAGTTTCTTTATCTTCCAGTTACTTACTTTTATTTATAGTAATGCTAAATATCTTTTCATAATTCATAGCTGAACTGTCTTTCAAGATAAATTATTGTGAGTGCCTAAACATAATCCACTAAGATTTGTGAAGTTTATAAGGATATAAGATAGAATCATATAGCTTTGTAAGTATTAAACAATTGTAATCATTTTCTACTTGAAATTTTAGAATAATGTTCTTCTTAAAACTGAAAGAGTAAGTAGAATATTTGCTTTACACATTTTTCAGTATGTTTAAACACTAGTGGTTTGTTTCTGTTTGTTTTTCCTGTTTTAGTCATGATTGGACTATTACCTTGAACAGTCTCAGATTTGGAGAATAAATTTATTACCAAAAGTCCACCATATTTCAACTGAAATGCAAAATATTTCAATATGAAATGGTTATTCTTTTTTGAAAAAGTATAAACAGTTTTATTCAGGCACAGTTAAGCAATGCTCAAAATTTATTATTATGTTTAATGGTTAAAAATAAGATTGTTGAATGATGATTAATGATATATATTACATATGTTTCCTGTGAAAATGTAATTTATCTGTCAATTTTTGATTTGTTTGAGAGTATAACATGGGATTAATGATTACAAAAAGACAACTCTTGAGGTATGGCAATCTACAAATACTATGTGTCAGTTTTTTACTCATATTTTCTTCTAATACTGTATTATTGGTATTTTTCTAAAATATACATTTTTCCAAAATTAAATTATTTTTATCATTGCCATAAAATTAGCAGATTTTTCCCATGTATTTTATAGTGAATACATCTGGAATTGATGACTGATTTATTTGACTGCTCTCCATAGACATAACATTTTTAAATGAGAAACACTGGCTCGGTGCCTGTAGCTCAAGTGGCTAAGGTGCCAGCCACATACACCAGAGATGGCAGGTTTGAATCCGGCCCAGACCCACCAAACAACAATGACAACTACAACCAAAAAATAGCCAGGCATTGTGGAGGGCGCCTGTAAAACTCAGCTACTTGGAAGGCTGAGGCAAGAAAAACCCTTAAGCCCAAGAGTTGAGGATTGCTGAGAGCTGTGACACCACAGCACTCTACCCAGGGTGACAGCTTGGGACTCTGTCTCAAAAAAATAATAATAATGATAGAATAAAGTAAGTAAAATAAAATAAGATAAAAAATACTGTCTCTGCAGTTGCTGGTGAGATCAGATAAAATTCTATTTACTAAAGAATATTTCCAATCCCATTTCTCTCTATTAAAATTAAAATGTATTAATATTTAAACTTAAATATTTTTATATGTTGTTATGGTGTCTGTTCATACTATAAATCTGCTATAAATACTGTGAAATAAAACAACCAACATTTTAGGGATTTCGTGACTCGTTTGAATCAGCATAGTTGCACAATTATAAGCTTTATTATTTTTATTTTATTTCATGTTTTTTATACATATATATGTATATACAAATCTCATACAAAAATTTCTAATTTATTATGAGGTGACCTAAAGTACAATTCTGCAGTTTTAATCTTAAATCTGATTTAAAAGTGCTCTGATTTATGTATTTGGTTAATAAAGTGAATCTACTAAACTTTGTTTCCTATCTTGGTTTTTTGAAATGAATGTTGCTATTCTTTAGTTTACAAACTTTATTGTAAAGAACTTTTGGAGATTTATTTATGATATAATTCAATTAAATATTTCTGAAGCCTGATTTTAACATCACGCAAAAAAATTAGAAAATTCATTCATTTTCATTCATTCATTCATTTTTAAAAAAGTATAACATTGCACAAACTTAAAGTCATTTACCAAACAATTATTTAATTGTTTAAACATGTTTAAAATAAAATTGATGAAGAGTAAAAAAGAGAGAAATTGCACATTGCAATACAGAATATTTATAAAAAATATTATGTTTGTACTTCAAGGTGGAAACACAAGTATGTGTGAATTTATTAAAGACAACATTTATTTATTAGAATTATACTGACACTTCATTTTTTAGTTGCAAAATGCATTATGTATACAAAACAACCAATTCCAAGCACTTTTTTTATTGTAAGTTTTTAATGTACTGGGAACATTATTTTTACTACAATAATGTGCTCCATCAACATTGATTTACTGTTTGAAAAATCTGATAGCATTAAAATGATTTAACCATTTGTAAAGTGTTCCTCCACTAATGGAGCCAACACATTATCAGATACCAATATGTATTCAGCACATTCCCAAGAATATTGGAACTGTTGTAAAGTATAAATCACCTGCCTACTTTCACCTGCAAATGACAATCAGCAATGAAATGGCTGGGAGAGATGGAGGGAGGCAATGCAGAGAGATTAGTTAAAGGGTAGAAACATACAGTTAGATGGAAAGAATAAGTTCTAGTTGACAATAAATATATAGTAGCTGCCTATAAGTAATAATAATTTATTTTATATTTTGAAATAACCAGAAATGGGGATGTGAACTCTAAGGCAAAGACACAATAAATGTCAAAGGTGATCAATATCCCAAATACCCTGCTTTGATCATTATACATTGTAAGCATCAAAATATCACATGAACCCCCATAAATATCTATTAAAAAACTTATAAAAAGTCTTTATATTATTAACATATTTCTCTAACATTCAGCAGTTTGAGCTCCCTAATTATACTTCCCCCCCCCAATATTTTCTAAGCAACTTCCACTCTTTAATGTTCTTCAAGGAATACTAACCTTCTGCTTTTAATTATGTGATATTTTCCTTGTGTTTTTAATTGTTATTATTGCTTTTTATTATTAAGTCATTTGTACATAGATCATGAATACATTTATGCCATTATGGGATTCAATGTGTTGATTATTTATACAAATTGGAGTGCTTACATCCTACTAATTAACAGGCTTCACCTCATTTACCCAATTACGGTGTTAAGCAATTTGTGTTCTACACCTGATAGATCCAACCTGTACTTGCAATATGCTCCATAAGTGTGGTCCCCCTATTAACCCTCCCTCTATCAACCCACCCCTGTCCCTTTTCCTCCCCCTCCCCTGCCCTCCTTTATCCTGGGCTATAGTTGTGATTCATCTTTCATATGAAAGTGTGAGTGATTACAAACTGGTTTCATAGTAGTACTGAGTACATTAGATAATTTTTTCCATTCCTGAGATACTTTATTAAGAAGAATATTTTCCAGCTCCATCCAGGTAAACATAAAAGAGACAAAGTTTCCATTTTTTTAAATGCTGCATAGTACTCCACAGTATACATATACCATAATTTATTAATCCATTCATGGGTTGATGGGCACTTAGGCTTCTTCCATGACTTGGCAATTATGAATTGAGCTGCAATGAACAATTTGGTGCAAATATTTCTGTTGCCAAATGATCTTTGGTCTTTTGGATATATACCCAGTAGAGGAATTGCTTTCTTGTGTTTTTGTATAACTATTCCTCTCAAGACCACTATCAATTCCTAGAAATAACTAAAGCAAAAATTAACTTTAATTGAGGACTCCCTTAGAGCTTTCTGATGTGAAGAGGTTGGTGTTTTCTGCTAGGTCTGGAGTTTTGGGTAGGCACCAAGCTAGGTTTTTTATGGCCTAAGATAAATATAAATCACTAATCGCCTGGTTCCATAAAGTTTCCTTGGTTTCACTATCCAGTGAGTTACAAGATCTAGCAGTTCTATGTGCTGGAACATGAAAGTTGCACCAGAAGTTTAATTTAGCAGAAGCTTAAAAACTACAGAGTAGATTGTGGCCAGTCTTTACATAACTTCTCATACTATCTATGAGAAAGGAACCTAAATAAAGTAATTGTCACATGGCAAAGAATATCCATGTATTTATAGTATGTCGCCTACAGCCTAGAGACTATAAATATAGTGGGCCTTGCATAAATCACAAGCATACAGACTAATAAATGTTACAAAATGAATACATAAATGTAAAAACCACCAGGGTTATAAATAGAAAATGCAGAACCCCAGATGTCTGCTTTTCTTCATCCCACATGTACCATTACCCCAAATATCATCAATCTCTCTTCTGACTTTTAACATTATTATGAACATTATGCAATTATATTTTAATTATAAATTATATTCACATAATTATTTTCATATATATGGTTGCATTCATGGAGGCCATAAATTGGCTTCTGCCCAAGCATACATTTATTGTATCTAAAAAAGGAAAAATTGTTTGTAGGCATAAAACAACTAACAAACATCACAACACTTACTATTACTGACTTTAATAAATGAAATAAGGTCCCTGACAGAAGAAGATATTTTGGTAACAGTCTCCCATTATGCAAACTAAATAAGAGGTGATGTAATATAATTTTTTAGATAAGGTTATATAGAAGATGGTTATCAGGATTTATTTCATGTTCATGTTTTCCTTTTACATAAACCATTTCTAATCAGGGTACTAGCATAACATTAAGATCTTCCATATGCCACAGAAACAAAAAAGAAATTATGTAACAATAAATTACATATAGTTTCTCAAATGCCCTTAGGTCATCCCAGTATTTTTAAATAGTTCCAAAATATATATGTATATTTTGAATTGTACGGCAAATTCATATTACTGACATTGCAAATGACTTTTAAAGGGTAGAAAACTTGATATCTCTTTTAGATAGAGTCTAGGGTTCACATCTCAAAACATTTTCAAGAAAATGACCGCGTTAACCTTGGCTTTTGAGGTTGCTTGCTTTGTTTGTTTTTATTTTGTCTCTTACTTTCCTATTATACTTGTAGTTCAAACAATGAATTTTGGAGCAACATGATAGTGTACATATCCTCAATTTAATGCATTTAGAAGTCATTACTAATAGGTTTTTTTCTATGTTCTGAAAATGTTGAAATAACCCCCAAAGCTATGAGGTTATAGAGATCACTTACTTTTCTATGTCTCAATTTATTTGATTATAAGGTGAGAACAACATGTCCCCTCTACTTTGGTCTTTGGAACTTTAAGACTTAATGAGTAAAAAAGTTTCTAAGGACTTTACAAGAAAGTAGGCATGTAAATAATATTAATGACATGTCTGCTAGATAGTAATGGAAAATGTGTGAAACAGTATTTCCAAATATCAAAAAGTCAAAACATTTACTTTTATCAGCTCTTAGTACTAACCTCAAAGAAGATTAAAGACCCTTTTATTTTGTGTAACAATCTCTGGAAGCTACTTAGATGAAATTTTAAAAAAGAATATGCCCCAAAGATAGAGGAAAGTTCACAACATTAAGAAAAAAATATATAAAAGTTTAATATAAACCTATAGAAATATGTCAGATGAAATGATAAATAATGCTTTAAAAATACAATTACCAAATCCTTTTGAAAGAAGATGAAAATGGAATAGATATATCTGTCATCAATAAAAGCCAGTGCCATTTAGAAGTGTAGAAAATGGTAGAAGTGCTCATATTGGCTTTTGTTCCATCTTCTTTAGGAAGGGATATGATCTTCAAAATGGAAAGTACAAAAAAAAATTGAGTATATCACAGACAAAAAAAAATCATGATCCCTACCTATTTCAAATTCAAAGGTGTAAGGAGGTTAGATGAGGCGCACTGGAGGTGATCTACAAACCCCTTTGATAATCCTTAAGCAATAGTGGAAAAGGTAGAAGAGCACTAGATGCTGGGAAGGAAAGGGAACGGGTGTTAGGGACAGTGTGGTTCATGAATACAAAATCAACATACAAAACTCAGTAGGACTTGTATGTATGAATCATTAAGTTACTTAATTACTGTTACTCTTGGCAAAATACAGCTAGTTAGGAAGAAAAGTTCTAGCATTCTGTACCACTGCAGGGTGAGTAAATAAAAATTCACTTTATTTTTTCAAATAGTAGAGAGAATTTTGCACATTAACATAAATGACAAAGGTTTGAGGTGATGGTTGTGCTAATTAGACTGATTTGATCATTATACGGTGTGTACATATATCAAAATATTCCCTGAACCTTATCAACTTCTATGGTTATTACGTATCAATTAAAATATATACATATATTAATTTTTTCAAAGAAAGAAAAAATAACTGTGACCAGACCACTCCCCATCCCAATGAAATGAGGACCCAGGAGGTGTGGCCCTGGCATTCGTATTTTTTAAGAGCTCCCCAGGACATTCCAATATGCAGCAAAAATCAATAACCCCTGTTCCTAGAGCAGTGGTTCTCAACTTTCCTAATGCCACAACCCTTTAATACAGTCCAAAGAGGTTGCCACCACTAGGTTGAGAACCACTATCCTAGAGGAAACAGACGAGATTTTAAACTTCTTCAGGTGAGAAGGATTAGAAATAAAGCCTCTTTAGGGTTTTCTGCAAATGTATGTGGTATAAGGGGAAAATGAGGCCATGTAAAAGGAAAAACAAAGCTGTCCAATTACAGTCTGCAACTATTGGGTTATACAAAGGCAATAGTAACAACAAACTTACAAAGCATTGATTTTAAAAGAAAATTCATTTCAGCAAGTAAACCAACAGGAATGATTCTTTACTTCAAACATCTTAATTTTCTGGTAAATTGAGCAGAGAATCTGAAAAAATATATATAATTGAAAATAAACATCATAAGGATGATGTATATACGTCATTATTAGTATTATTAATTTTTCAGAACTATGACAAGAAATACAATTTTCATGAAAGAATATTGACTGTCTAATAAAAAGTATAAGTATTACTTTTTATTCAGTCACTTCTCCAATTAAAAAAAGCCCTATTTGTGATTAAATATTTCTTCTATATGATACTTGAAGCCATAGCCTGAGATATAATGTTAACAATATTAATGGCATATTTTAAATTGACTCTATGGCATGTTCTTAGACTTGTATCTTTCATACTTGCCAATGTATTTCTATTCCTTCATTCAATAACACTTTAAATGCACCTGCTACAATAAATATCACCTCAATAGTAGGGTGGTCTCACATATTCTTATGTATACAACAATAAAACTTCAAATAAATTTAAATTATCTTAGTTTCTAGCTTTCTACAAGTTAAATATTTTCTTATTGTGCTGTGTATGTGTGACTGTAAGTGCATGCATAAAAGGTGGTGGAGATACCTTGTCAATTATAAAATGTCATAAACATCTTGTCAGTATTTCAATTAAAAAGAAGTTAGATTTTTTTCTGAAATTATTTGTATGTAGGTTTTAATATATTAAGCTAAAATGATATTCTGTTTTATCTTTCTTAATATTTCAGAATTTTTTATAAATCCAATTAACTACAAAATAAGAACAACTTTTTTATTTAAAGACTATGTCTCCTTATGCACAAACAGAATGATATAAGTAATGAAATTCTAAGTAAGCATATAATTGTAGATGTTTAAGTTGCACTTTAAACTATTTGGAAAGATGAAGACTTTACATCTTTTGTTTTAACCTGGATGGAGGTGGAACGCTTTCTTCTTAGTAAAGCATCATAACTGGAGAAGCAAGAATCCAGTGTACTCTATTCTAATATGAAGGCTAGACGAGCTAATACAAAGGGGAGTTGGGGAATGAACAAGTGGGGCAAGGGGAGGAGAGAGGAGAAATGAGGGGTCACAGTGTATGACATACCTCTTGGGGGAGGGATATAGTTATAAGAAGGACTTTAACAAATGCAATCAGTATAACCTGACTCTTTGTACCCTCAATGAATCCCAAACAATAAAAAAGAAAAATAATTTAAAAATAAACTATTTGAAAGTATTCATTTTAAATATAATTATCATTACAGAAAATTGATATCAAGGAATGAAATTCCAAACCAAATACCATATTTATGTGTTACATGTTTTAACAAATAAAATATACAAGGAAAATAACAGGCATAATAATAGCATATAAAAAAATCACTCAGCAATAAACATTCAACATTATCCTTTGGGATTATGTCTTTTTTACCTTTACCCCTAAAGCATGGGTACATAGATTATGTTAGGGAATTGTTTGAGTAATGGAATGAATAAATTTGTAAAGGCCCAATGTGCATATTGTCAGAAGACAGCATTTTTTTTTTTAATCACTACCTTTAGCTCTTGTGAAATGTTAAACATTCTAAGTGCAAGATGAGCAAACAGTGTTATCTCTATACTGTTGGTAGAATTAATATAATTATACTGAGGTAAGCCCTTTTTAAATATAAGCTTATGAAATCCTTTAACAGGAAAGTTCATAGGGTAAAAATATTTATACTCTATATTTAAATAATGTTTTTTAGAATTTATTATATTGCATTGCTTTCTGCCACTGAAATGTAGAAACTTTTAACAGCATTAAGATTGAATTCAACATTAATACTTCTTACAGAAATAAGTGCATGCAATATGAATCTTATGCTAAGATTCACAAGTCTAGGGCCTGGTGCAGTGGCTCAAGCTTATAATCCTAGCACTCTGCAAAGACTAGGCGGGTAGATTGCCTGAACTCATGAGTTGGACACCAGCCTGAGCAAGACCGAGACCTTGTCTCTAAAAAAATAGCCAGGCAGGGCAGCACCTGTGGCTCAAAGGAGTAGGACACCGGCCCCATATGCCGGAGGTGGTAGGTTCAAACCCAGCCCCAGCCAAAAACTACAAAAAAAAAAAAAAAAAAGCCAGGCATTGTGGCACAGCTACTTGCGAGGCTGAGCCAAGAGAATTGCTTCAGCCGAAGAATTTGAAGTTGCTGTGAGCTGTGACATTGATGCCGGAATTTCAGGTTCTTGGTCTCGGTGATTTGAAGAATAAACCCGCGGACCACAGATCAGTGGTAAGACAGAATTTATTTACAGAAAAGAACACAAAAAACACTAAAGCTCCTGAGAGAGAGAGAGAGAGAG
>CAUYRH010154277.1:0-26700 GCA_963574655.1 Perodicticus potto
GTGAATTTCCTAGGCCTGAATTCCATGGATGGACTGTGTCCATTCATTGATACACTCATTCACCTTGCCCCCAGCGGAAGGGACTGTATTCATTTGTTTCCTGGCCAAGGAACCCATACACCTATATATACCCTGAGGCTAGAGGCCTAGAGGAGGAGACAGGGAAAGACCGGGAGAGGAGCGGAGAGAGCTTCTCTCTCCCCACTTGAAATCTCTCCCTCTACCAGGAGCTTTGGTGTTTTCTGTATTCTTTTCTGTAAATCAATTGTCTTACCATGGAGGGTTGTGGGGGGAAATAATTTAATGAAAAATAATAAAATACATGTATTTAAAAAAAGAAAACATATTTGAAGATATTAAATGTCTGAAGTAGATACACCACCAATACATACATACCTAATGCTTTCACTTCTAATTTTTTTTTTGGAGAGTCTTACTTTGTCACCCTTCTTGGAGTGTGGTGGTGTCATAGCTCAAAGCAACCTCAAACTCTTGAGCTCAAGTGATTCTCTTGCCTTTTTTTTTTTGGAGAGTCTTACTTTGTCACCTCCATAGAGTGCAGTGGTGTCATTACTCACAGCAACCTCAAACTCTTGAGCTCAAGCGATTCTCTTGTCTCAGCATCCCCAGTAGCTGGGACTGCAGGTGCCTGCCATAATGCCTGCCAATTTTTTTTTTATCAGGGACAGGGTCTTGCGCTTGCTCAGACTGGTCTCAAACTGAAGCAATCCACCTGTTTTAGCCATACAGAGTGTTAGTTTTACAGGCATGAGCCACCACACCTGGCTTATTTTTTTAATTCTTAAAGAAGTATATTGGGCATTAAAAAGAAAGAAAAAGGTAATTGGCATTACTAAAAAATTCTCCTGGAGATAGGACACAATTATAAGAGGGACTTTACCTAACAAATGCAATCAGTGTGCCTGGTTCTCTATACCCTCAATGAATCCTCAACAATAAAAAAAAAAATTCTCCAGCTCATATTTTTTGTTTATTTTTGTAACTTAGCATAGGCATAGATATTACTTCTTGAAATTATTTCATGTTCACTTATGGTAACCCTATATTAAATCCCATCAGCCAAAAGGTTAGTTAGGTTGCTGGCCAAAGGGCTGATGAATCAGCACCATGGACAGAGGAACATGGTGGGAAATGTTGCTCTAAGGATGCTTGTAATGACAGCTGTGGTATTAGAAGTTCTGACAAAGTAAGATTAATGTGAGTGATTTTCTTGGGATCACAGGAAGAGAGTGCCTCTGGATTTGGATTAACTCAGAGGACGGGAATGGGTTTTTTTTTCTTTTGGGGGGACAAAGTCTCATTGTTACCTGGGCTAGAGTATAGCGGCACTATCATCACTCACCATAACCTCAAACTTTTGGGCTCAAGTGATCCTCACACCTCAGCCTCCTGAGTAGCTAGGACTACAGGAATACCACTGCCCCTGGATAATTTGTTTAGTAGAGATGGGGGTCTCACCATGTCCCCTGGCCTGGTCTTCAAGCAATCCTCTCTTCTTGGCCTCCCAAAGTCCTGGGGCTGGGGGATGGGGTACTTAAGAAAATAACCATTTCTCCAAGAGTAGCATGACCTGCTTTATTTATTGACCTATTGTGATTTCACTACTTTTTCAACAATCTCTCCTTTCTTCCCAAAGTGCCAACATTTTCATGCTGAACTCAATGTAAACACCTAATTAACAAATGTGGAGGACATCTGTTCCTTTAACCTGCCCAGGATCTGTGTCCTTTTCTTCCTTTGCAAACCACACTTCAAACAAATAAACTGGAGATTTTTTAATGATATTAAGCAATTGTTGATGCAACTGTAAAGTTTTCGTGATGATACTAAAGTAATGTTTAAAACAAGAGTTTCTGTCTTTCCATAATGCATTCTGATAGTTACAAATAAAATAATACAATGTTCAGAATTTACTTCAAAATAATCCAGGATCAGGGAAGTGGGTAGAAATGTAGAGAAGACAAGATTGGTCATAAGTTGTTAATTGTTAATGCTGGAAGATAGAAACATGAGTTAATTCTCTCTACTTTTTTATGTTTCAAATTTTTCCAACATATATATATATATATACATATACCCATGAGTCTGTGTGCATTACCAAAAGGCTACCAAAAAATAACAATCCCTAAAACACTTATGATACTGCACCTAAGAGATACTAAAGAGCAAGCCTTGTACCCTCTGCTTGCAAAGGAGCTCTAAGGAGGCTAGATTATAACTGTCCTTTGAGATTTTTGTCTTGACTAAATCTGGGATGTGGTAAGAAGTTCAGATGTCCAGGGATGATCACTTTCTTCTGGATCAAGATGTCCCAGGAGAGCGATTTCTAAGAAAAGAAACTTCCCCGAAAAGAGGCAGCTGGGAGCAGCCAGGAGTTGCAGGGGTGGGCCAAGCGTAAGGATACCATACCTGTTTGTGGTGGTGGGGCTCAAGGTCAACACACTAAAGAGTAAGTGAGAACCAAAGAAACAACAACAAAAAAATTGTTTAGATATAAAATGGACTGGACAAATAGAGGGAGCCAAAATACAATACAATGCAGTTTACTAAGATAGAGAGAACCTAAATATGAAGAGGGTAGAAAGGTGCAAAAGGAAAACAGAACTAAATATTTCCCTGGAAGGCCTTACTGGGAGTTTTTCGTGCAGCCATCATGTCAGAAGCGAATCAGGAGCCAGCAGATAGACTGGTGGGTAAAATGAGAAAATGAATGTAAAACTGCTTCAAAAACACATAGGAGGAATTGCTCAGAGGCAATGGACAGCAGATGAAGTTGTTTGAAGGCCTAATGTGTGAGGCATTGTTGTAAGCTCCTGGTACACAGTAGTTACAAAATAAAATTTCCTGCTTCATTGACTTCACATTCTAGCAGGGAAGAAATATAACTGTATTTACTAATTATTTACAAGTGTGATTTCCACCTGAGAAGACTGTTTGCCAGCTTCTTTTTAAAGATCAGAAGATCTGGCAAGGCTTGGTCCATAGTCCTGGATGGTAACAAAAGGCTGGGACTAATGGCTGCTTCCTTCAGACAGGCAACATGGCCTCCCATTGACTAGAGTCCCCACCATTCTCTATTGTCCCATACTCTACCTACTTCACGCATTTGTGAAGAGCCGCCTGAACTCTGAAGGCTTTTGATTTTGTGACACATTCTGCTCCCTCACCTGGGGGAGCTACTTATGATACTTGCCTCTCCTAAAACCACCAAATAGCCCAAGGAGAATCTAAATGACCCCATTCTTATTAGAATCTGAATTCTTCCTTGCCACTTAATCTTACATAACCTTGGGCAGTTACATCACCTTCCTGAGGTCTCTATGCCCTCAACTCTAACATGGAGATAATAGTTATCAAATGTTAGTGAGGTCTAGGCTTTACCTAACTCATTCTTACTCCTTTAGGTCTTATCCCTAGCACTGCTTCTTCAAAAAACCTTTCGCAGACCTTCTGACTAGATCAAATCCCTCCAATACACAGAAGTTCTCAGCAATGTGCTTCTGTTCTTGGTAGTACCCTCTGCTGTTACAACTGTGCGAACATTTGTGGAGCTGATTAATGCCATCAGACTGAAAACTCAATAATGGCAGAGGATTCTGTTTTTGCTCACCACCTATCACAGTATCTGGCACAAACTAGGTACTCAATAAATACTATTTTTAAAAGAAAAAAGAAATGCAATGTTTAAAAGGTTAGCTAAAGACTTCGATATGCCCCCTGACATTCGTTAAGTTGCCCAAGAGATTCTCCCTGACCCTCCCTCACCTAATGCCTCTTATGTACGTGGTACTTTATGCTTGTGGGCTGCTAGAATTTGCCCATCTAATTTTAACTAACGTTTGCTCTGTGAAAGATGCCACTAAGCTGTGGTTTTTAATAGGCTATCCTACCTACCTCCTTAGAACAAGATTTTTGTTGCTCTGGTGCACGTCGAGGGCCCCAAACACTGCCTAGCACATAGTAGGTGCTTAATAAACACTGGGAGAAAAGATGAATGGGGAAGCTGGCTCCATGCATTGACACAGGTTGGGAGATGGGGCACCTCTCGCAGCACCAGGAGGGAAAAAGCCGGAAGCAGAGGGGTGCTGGTCAGACAGACTTTCACCCCGGATATCCCTTCTGGTCATGTTCAGACAGACTACCCATAGCAGGAAGCTTCAAGAACCCCAAAGACGAAAAAGCCTCAGGGAATACGTGAGTCGTTCCCAGGTCCCCTTGCTTTGAAAGCTCAGCACTGCGGCGTGTCTCTACGTGGAAGGAGGGTCCGGCGGGCCTCCCCCGCCACCAGAACACCCACTAGGAGCCACGGAGAGTCTGGGCGGGAACACGACCCACGATCCCTCCGCAAAACAAAAGAGTCCTCACTCGCCGCCTCGTTCTTCCGGACCCTGCGCCCCCTGCCCAGTAGTGCTTCTCCGCCTAAGAGATGTATCCTCGCCGCCTAAACTCTGCGCCTGAAGCAGGACTTTCACTCTCCTTCCCCAAATTGTTCCGCCGTCTCCGACGGAACGTCTGTTCAAGTTCCACTGTGTCCCTTTGCCTCAGGGAACACCCTCCGCCTCCCTCACTTTTACGGTCTCTGAGCAATCGTAGTGCTGCGCGCTCTCGCGAGAGTCCAACACGCACTCCTCCCCGCCCCTCCCCTCCTCTCAGCCCCTCGCCCGCGAGGAAGCCTAGCGCGGACCCCGCGGCACTCGGTTGCGGGCGGCGCATGCGTAGCCGTGGCTCCCAGCTACCCCCGCGCTCTCCGCGGCCCAGTCGACGATGCTGGATGAGAGGAGCTGGCCGCCGCCCCCTGAGGAGCGTATGCTTCGTCCCTCGGCTTCTCTCCTCTCGGGGCAGAACCGTTTTGCGGCCTGTTCTCGACGTGCAGGGGTTTCCTGAGTACTGCCCGGACCACTGTGGGCCCAGAAGAGCCCGGCGCTGGTCTCGGACACCACCAGCCCCGACCGGGCACCCGCAGCGGCCTGGAGCCCTGCGGTGACCGGAGCCCGGAATCGGGGGCCGGGCGGGGCCTGCACATCCGGCCCCACCCACTCAAGGCCTCGCCTAGCTGGAGCCGGACCTCGGGGTACCAGACACACCCCCTCACGGGCCCGGCTGTGCGCCTCCGCCCATCCTTTACTCAATCCGCCAGATTTCCTACCAGTCCTCGAGTCTCTTGGTTACCGTCATTGCTCGAAAAGGGATGCATCCTGGAAAACCACATTCCGAGGACACATCTTGTTTGGAGAAGAGACTGGGGTTTTGGATCTTAGGGTACACATTAACCTATTCGCGGGCCTCGGATAGATTTAATTGATCAGCTTCGAATACCCTGTTCTGCTGACGCTGCCGTTTTTTACCTCCCTTATCACACTTCCAAGAACGTTAAGCAAAGGAGCTCTTGGAAGCTTACTGGGCCCCTGCTTTGAGCTAGACGAGAGGCTGTCCACATAGTTGGAGCATGGCTACAGCCCTGAACCCTCAGATCGATGCGCCCCTGGAGGTTGAGGGTTGCCTAATAATGAAGGTAGAAAAGGACCCCGAGTGGGCATCAGAGCCCATTCTGGAAGGATTAGATAGCTCTGAGTCAGAGACTTTTCGCAAATGCTTCAGGCAATTCTGTTATGAGGATGTGACCGGACCCCATGAAGCTTTCAGTAAACTCTGGGAACTTTGCTGCCGGTGGCTGAAGCCAGAAATGCGTTCCAAGGAGCAGATACTTGAACTGCTGGTGATTGAGCAGTTTCTCACCATTTTACCGGAGAAGATTCAGGCTTGGGCACAGAAGCAGTGTCCAGAAAGTGGAGAGGAGGCGGTGGCATTGGTAGTGCATTTGGAGAAAGAGACTGGAAGACTAAGACAGCAGGTGAGAATATTTTCCAAATTTTTGTATTTAGAAAGAAGGGAATTGGAAAGGCATGTGGGCAAGAATATATTGCAGGAAGAAGTGCGTGTTATGAAGAGATAAATGGCGCTAGTGAAAATCTTTGAAGTGAATTGACTTAAAAGGGGATCAGAATTTTTTATTAAGTAGAAAAATAAAAGCTTTGATTGAAATGTTACCTTGTGAATGAAACTAAACATTATGCACCCAGCGTTTATTTTAATCTTTGGCATAATGTTTGCAAGAAAATTATATGAGAAAATAATATGGCTGTTTCACAGGGGTTACTTTTGCAGCTTAATCAAAGAAGGCTATTTTTGCTCCTCCCCACAAAAAAAGATGAACTCCATCTGTTATCCCAGAACCTTCTCTAATTGTTTAATATTCCAGTCAGTATCTTCTGATGTGCTTTCAATGCCATCATCCTTGTCACTCTGCTCCGGTTTAACTACCAGATCTTCATTTTTCAGTAGCTTTACATGCTCTTCTAGTTATTTTTCAACATCCCTTTCATTAACCTCATGAAATCCTGCAGCATTGGCAAGATTTGCAGTTTCACCTTGCACAGGATTTGCATTGTGTCAAGATCTATTAGCAGGTTGCTGTGTTAGTCAGGGATGGACAGATGTGGAGATTAATTTTATAAGTTTTCTGATCACTAATGAATGTGTACATTGTGATAACTTTTCTGTGAACCTAGTAGGTGTAAGGAGTCAAATAGCATCGAATTTCAGCAACAGAAAGGCTATATATTTCACTCTTGACAGATTTTTCCCCTCTATATAGTAATAAAGAATACTCTCCTGTTCTTTTTTGACCAAACTCCTGGACAGTACTGTTAGCCCAGTGCCCTCAGAGACACCCTTAGGAATAGAGTGAAATTTCTGTCTTCTATCCTTCTTTGATATCTTTCTTAGGGGAATCTGGCCCTGATTAGGACCTCTTTTCCTCCCCTTTTCCATTATAGTATTGACTTTATTTCTCAGGTCAGCAGTCCTGTACACACAAAGAAGCAAGCCCCCTTTGGAGCAGCATGGGAGGTGTCAGAATTTCAGCCACCCCAAGCCAGGGTGATATCTCAGGAGGAAGGTGGAAGCCACCACTCAGAACACCAGGAACATCTGAACCAAAAGAAAGAACGTCATCCCTTACCCAAGAATGGTAAGAAGAACTCAGGGAATGCCCAGGGCAGAGACCATGCAGATTTATATTGTATCCCTTACACTGTTCATTACTCAGTATGGGTCCCTTAAATATATATTGAAAGTAAATTGAGTATTTAAGGAGAAAGGCTTCAAGAGTTGGAAACATGTACAATATAAGTAAAAAGAGATCTAAAGATAGAAACAGGGGAAACTTAAATAGCAATTTGTAGTGTAATTTTCAGTCTCCATTCTACAGTCAGCTTATGTTTTTCAGTCCTACCATGTGTGTGTATGTATATGTGCTCTAGGCTGACTGTAAACAACTAGAAAGACTATTTAGAAAGAGAAACAACAGTTATATTTTAAAATTGACTCACAAGTGAAGGCATCGCAGAAGTGGCATATGAGAATGATAAATAGTAAGTCTTCACAGAGGAGGGACCACTAATGTTTATACCTGTGCTAGACATTAATGAATCAAGTCAAATACAAGGAAATGAACAGCTGGCTTTCCCAGTCAACAGTGATTTTTCCATCCCTTGAAGTGTGGCTCCATCTCAGGCTTAAAGAGAGGAGTAGTAAGATCATTGGTGTCTCTGCCACCCTTTCTGTGATCTTAGCAAGTAATATGAAAAGGAGCATCAGTGGACATAGTTTAAGAGCTTAGGCTGTGGAGGCAGACAGACCTAGATTCAAAACCTAGCTCTACCATTTTTTATCTGTGTGTCCTTGATCAGACACTTTTGAACTTTTCATTCTCTCATCTATAAACGGTAAATAACAAGATCATTAGTGTACATTAAATGAGCCAGTTGTGCCACAATGGCATGATTATTTTTAAACTTCAAATCTGATGTGTTTTGGTACATAGTTACATTGTAGGATGATTAAATCAAGCAAGCTTTTTTATTAGTACAATTTATCTTCTCATAATAAGCACTTCTTCCTGCAGTATATCCCTGCCCATGTGCCTTTCCAATTCCCTTCTTTCTAAATACAAAAATTTGGAAAATCCTCTCACCTGCTGTCTTAGTCTTCCAGTCTCTTTCTCCAAATGCACTACCAGTGCCATCATCCCCTCTCTACTTTCTGGACCCTGCTTCTGTGCCCAAGTCTGAATCTTCAGGTAAAATGGTGAGAAACTTGCTCAATCACCAGCAGTTCAAGTATCTGCTTCTTGGAATGTATTTCTGACTTCAGCCACAGGCCAATGCATAATAGTACTCAATAAATATTAGTTTCCTTTCTCCCATAATGCCACAATTATTTTTAAACTTCAAATATGATTTATACAACCCTGCTCTGAGAGGCAATATTATCTACTACTGTATCCCACCCTTTTACCCATTCCCAAATTCATATTATGATAGAGCACATTGCACACATTTAGTGGTTTCTGAATTATCCAGAGTATGTTTATTAGCAACAAAGCTTCCTTGTTCACATGGATTGGATGGCCCCAATGACTTTCCATGGTAAAGTTAGTCCAGTAAGTATGGATTTGTGGTATTTCTGGATTTTTTTTCCATCCCAAGCCAACAAGGAATTTCTAAAGTGGAAAAGTTGAAGTACTAACTGGGGCATAGAGGACAGAAAATTTGAGGGATACATATCTAAGTAAGATGAATTCATTCTACAGAAGGATGTATCAATATGATCCCAGCTGTATGTGCCTTAGGGATTATAATGTTTCCAAGGAAGTGATTTGATTTGCTTCTGTAGAAAATAGTAGAGTAAGCTTTTGAGTTCTTAGTCACAGTTCTTTCCTAGATAGGGAAAAAGTTAGACCACAAATTGTGCTATACAGTTTGTATGTCTTCCTTCTGCCCTTGAAGGGATGTATTTGCTGGTAGTGTCCATTACTGTGTATCTATGTTTGCTGTGTTTTTAGAACAATATTCACTCATGGGGAACTTACACTAGAGATCACAAACTGGTAACTGGTATGCCAAGTCTCACCTTTTATTTTGCCTAGAAAGAGTTTTCATTTGGGGGGTTTGTTGTTTGTTTGTAGTTCTCAAGGTTTAAGACTTTAGGGATTTTATATATAAGTCCATATTTCTACTTCTCTTAAAAAATTGAGGAGCTCTACTCTACCAGAGCCAAAGCCTTAGTCTCATATTGGAGCACCATCTGGAGCTGAGCATTGGCTATGCCCTTCCCCCGGGAAATGTGCTCTCTAGTTCCCTGCAGTTCTTACCTGGCACCCTTCATCATGTACTTTACCTGCTAATTCCCTGAAAGCTCTAGAAGAGTTTGCAAGCCTGACTTTAGGGCACTGTGTTTTGGGGCATTGTTCTGATCTACTTGTATTAGTTGCGTTTTGAATACATGATAATTTCTTGAAAGCAGCAGCAGCATGGATTAAAGGGCCAGAACCCAGAATACTAATTTCTTTCTCTTTTTACAGCTGGGCCTTCTCCCTGGTTTCCTGCCCCTGCTGGTGAAGGGAGCACCACAGATCAAGAAGTGACAACCTCACGACATCCTTCTGGGTCCCAGGTAAATTGTAATTGTCCTCTCTAGCCTTTCTTCCTAGGGTGCTTAGTCACTATGATTTTATGTGCCTACAGCATCCACAAATTTTTATACTCCTTCCAAGAGACTTTTTCCTCTTTCTTTTCTTTTCTAGAAAAGATTGGACTGAGTCTTCTGAGTAATGGGACTCCTCATGTCTTTTATCTCATCTTATGATTCTTTATTGTATCTTCTGCTCCATTTGGCACTGAACATATGCTTTGCTCTGATTTAAATTAGGCCCCTTCTCTGCTTCATCCATGATCATTCATCTTTTGGAGTTCTACACAGTTATCTTGGTAGTCATTGATGTTAGTGTCATTACAGAAACCATTGAAAGATGTCCACGTGACAAGAGGTTTCTCTTGCAAAAAGAGTGTGCATCAGATTCCTGCTCACAGGGGCCTCTACCAGGGTATCAGGAAGGAGAATGTTGGGAACATGGTTTCCTTGGGTAAGTAAGGATTCTTTTCCTTTGCAAATAAGACTTGGGGATTTCTAATATATTTATTTCTACTGATTATAAGATAATCAGATACAAATGTTAACACTTAATGGGTCTCCTTGGATTATCAAATATAATCACTTGTCTAGGTTTTCTCACCTTACCTATTCCTCTTTCCAGTAAAAAAAAAAATAATAATAATATAAGATGGACCTTACCTAACAAATGCAATCAGGGTAACCTGGTTTCTTGTACCCTCGATGAATCCCCAACAATAAAAATAATAATAATAATAATAATTAAAATAATTTAGTGATTAAAATATTAGAGAAGAGTTATATATGATTATCATATTTGTATCATATGAAATGTCCTAGTACAGGAGATGGTCTTATTCCCCAGGAAACTGAGACTTAGATTAAGAAACTTTGCCTGGCTCGTCACCTGTGGCTTAAGCAGCTAGGGCGCCAACCACATACACCTGAGCTGGCGGGTTCGAATCCAGTCCGGGCCCGCCAAACAATAGTGACAGCTGCAACCAAAAAATAGCCAGGCGTTGTGGCAGGCACCTGTAGTCCCAGCTACTTGGGAGGCTGAGGCGAGAGAATTGCTTAAGCCCAGGAGTTGGAGGTTGCTGTAAGCTGTAATGCATGACACTCTACCCAGGGTGACAGCTTGAGGCTCTGTCTCAAAAAAAAAAAAAAAAACTTTCCCTAAAGTTTTTCCTTTACTTTGTCTAAAAGTAAAGTAAGCAGTGTAGCTAGAATTCAAATTTAAGTTGTATTTATCTCTACAGTATTATACGGTGGCAAACTCAATTTGTTTCTTGTTCTTACAGCTCCTTCCTATTAACCTTACCAGAATGTCTCTAAAAGTTCTTTTTTGAGTTAATTAAATATTTTATTTGTTCTCAGCAAATACTTATGAGAAATATATCTGTCCCAATAATTTTAAAATGTAAAATCACAGATTGTTTTTTTTCCTTTCATTTAATGGAAGAGTAGATTTCAGTCTCTTTTGAGGAAAAAGAGGTCCTGTGTCTCAGGACCAAGAGGCTAAGTTATAAGGCTTTTCTGCCTGCTCCCCCCTCCCTTAAGAAAAACAACTCTACTTTATTTCTTCAATATACGTGTTTGGAGGCTCCTGTAAGTTTTTGTTTAAAAATTAGATTCTTCTGCCAAAAATTTTTTCCATCTTTTTTGAGGTATAATTAACAAAAGTGTGTATTTAAGGGTACAACTTAATTTTTTCATATATATACACATATACACAAATTGTGAGATAATTGCCACAGTCAAGTTAATTAACACATCCATCCCTACCATAGTTACTTTTGTGTGTGTAGGAGTGTGAGTGTGTAGTGAGAATATTTAAGATCTGCCCTTTTAGTCAATTTCGGATATATCATATAGTAATATTAGCTATAGTCACCATACCATGAATAGTTTCCCAGAACTTATTAATTTTATAAGTAAAAGTTTATGCCCTTTGATTGACATCTTCCCATCCCCCCATAAACCACTGTCAATCACCCAATCACCATCTGTTCTCTTCTTTTTGAGAGTTTAACTTTTTTTAGATTCCATGTATAAGTGAGATCATACAATATTTGTTTTTTTGTATCTGGCTTATTTCACTTAGCATACATAATACTTCAGGTTTATCCATTTTGTCACAAATGGCAGGATTTCCTTCTTTTCTATGGTTGGATAGTACTCCATTATTTATATATATGTGTATTTTTGTATATGTATATGTATATATTTCTTTTTATGTTTTCACTATTCATTTATTCATCAACAGACATTTGGGTTGTTTCCATGTCTTGGCTATTGTGAATAATGCAGTGAACATAGGAGTGCAAATTTTTTTTAAAATACTTATTTTGTTCCCTCAGGATATGTACTCAGAAGTGGGATTGCTGACTCATATAGTAGCTCTATGTTTAATTATTTCAGGAAACTTTATACTGTTTTTCACAATGATTATACTAACTTAAAATCCCACCCACAGTACACAAGGGGTCCTTTTTCCCGTAACTTCACCAACACATGTTATCTCCTATTTTATTTAAAATATTTTTAATTTACTACCAATAAGTATATATATTTATGGGGTAAAGTATGATGTTTTGATACACGTTTACACTGTAGAATGTTTAAATCAAGCTAATTAGCAAATCCATCACCTCACAAGCTCAGCATATTTTTTTGTGGTGAAAACATTAAAATCGGCTCGGCGCCTGTGGCTCAACGGGCTAAGGCGCCAGTTATGTACACCTGAGCTAGCGGGTTCGAATCCAGCCTGGGCCCGCCAAACAACAATGACAGCTGCAACCAAAAAAAAAAAAAGAAAAAGAAAACATTAAAATCTACCATTTTAGCAATTTTGAAATACACAATGTTTTATTGTTTATGATAGTCATCATTCTAGGCAGTAGGCCACTAAAGCTTATTTCTCCTGTCTAACTGAAATTTTGTACCCTTTAATATCTCTTTTTCCCCATCTTCCCCCTCTCCCAGCCTGTCATAGCCATCATTCTTCTCTGTACTTCAAAGTTTGACTTTTTTACATTCCACATGAAAGTGAGATTATGCCGTACTTGTCTTTCTGTGCCTGGCTTATTTCACTTAACGTAATATCCTCCAGGTTCATCCATGTTGTTACAAATGACAGAATTTCCTGCTTTTTACAGACTGAATAATATTCCTATTATGTATATATATCACATTTTCTTCAGCTGGTCATCTAATGATGGACACCTGGTTGCTTCCATATGTTAGTATCTGTGAATAATACTGCATTGAACATGGCAGTGTCAATATGTCTTTGGCATACTGATTTGAATCCCTGTATATCACGAAGTGGGATTGCTGGATCACATGGTAATTCTATTTTTGGTTTTCTGTAGAACCTCCATACTGTTTTCCATGAAGGTTATACCTGTTCACCAACAATACACAAAGGTTCCATTTTCTGCTTGCCAACACTTAACGTTTGTCTTTTTGATGATAGTCATTCTAACATGTATGGGATACCTGTAGCTCATTGTGGTTTTGATTTGCATTTCCCTGATAGTTGGTAATGTTGGATGCCTTTTCATATACCTTCTGTCAATTTTTATGTCTTTGAAAAATGCCTATTCAGATCCCTTGCCCCATTTTTAATTGGATTATTTTTTAGGTTTGTGGGGGGTTTGTGGGATTGTTTATTTTTCTGCTATCAAGTTGTATGAATTCCTTGTATATCTTAGATATTAACCCCTTGGTTTGAATATATTTTCTCCCATTCTGTAGGTTGTCTCTTCACTTTGTTGATTATTCCCTTCACAGAAGCTTTTTAGTTTGAAGTAGTCCCACTTAACTTATTTTTGCTATTGTTGCCTGTACTTTTAATGTCATATCCAAAATATTACTGCCAAGACCAATGTCAAGGAGCTTTTTCTCTGTTTTCTTCTAGGAATTTTAGGGTTTCAGGTCTTACCTTTAAGTCTTTAATTCATTTTGAGTTAATTTTTGCGAGTGATATAAGTGATTCTGTCTTGCTCTTTTACATGTGGATATCAGGTTTTCTTACCACCATTTATTGAAGAGAATATCTTTTCCCAATTGTGTGTTCTCAGCATCCTTGTCAAGTTTAGTTGACTATACATGCATGGATTTATTTCTAGGCTTTGTATTCTTTTCCCCCAGTCACTGTGTCTGTTTTGATTACTTTAGTTTTATAATATAGTTTTGTAAAAACTCTTACCTTATCTCTCATAGCCCCTGGTGTGTATACATGTGTGTGTGTTGGGTGGACATGAATGATGGGGGCACATACAAATGCACTTTGTTTTATAAGTAACAGATACTGATTGGGAGGATATGCTGAACCCAGCACATTATTAGCTCCTGAGAGGGAATCAGAGGTAATAAAATTTGTTTCTTAAAGTTTTTTTCCTAGCTAGTAAGTACTAGCTAGGAAAAGAAGTGATAGATACATGAAAAGTAAAATGATAGTATAAGTTAGTAGATGATTAGGCCAAAGAAGTCATGTAAGAATAACTGTGGCATGCATTGTCATGGTTGAGGAAGGCTTTGGTGTGAACAAGTCATCCAAAAATGTGTACTACAGCAGTCTGAAGCACACAGTAATGACTTCTATGTCTACCACGAAATGTGTTTCTTTTACTGTAGGTAGTACAGTGTCTATATCTAACAAGGCAGCCCGGTTGGACCAAAGAAAAGAGTCGTGGACTCTAGGTCTACATTCCTCCAATAAGAGGAGCATCCTGCGAAGCAACTATGTCAAGGAAAAGTCAATTCACGCCATTCGGATCCCTGCAAGGAGTGCAGGGAAAGCATGGAGAGAGCAGCAACAGTGGGGTTTAGAAGATGAAAAAATAGCAGGTGTGCACTGGAGCTATGAGGAAACTAAGACTTTTCTTGCAATTCTCAAAGAGTCTCGCTTTTATGAAACTCTTCAGGCTTGTCCCCGAAATAGCCAGGTATATGGTGCTGTGGCTGAATGGTTGCGAGAATGTGGCTTCCTCCGAACACCAGAACAGTGTCGGACTAAGTTCAAAAGTCTCCAAAAGAGCTATCGAAAAGTAAGAAATGGTCACATGCTAGAACCCTGTGCCTTCTTTGAGGACATGGATGCTTTGTTGAACCCTGCAGCCCATGCATCATCTGCTGATAAGCCAAAAGAGATGATGTCTTTGCCCAGAATGAAGAGAATTGGCATCACCACTAAGGAACAGATCAGTTTGCTGGAGGAGGAGGAGGAGGAGGAAGCCGCAGAAGATTCTGATGGTGATGAAATGGGCATTGAATTTATCCGCAAGTCTGAGATCCGTGGTGCCCCTGTCTTGTTTCAAAACCTGAGTGGTAAGAATGTACCTTATTAATCTGGTATGAAAATGGATATGTGGAAAAAGAAATGAACCAGAAGCAACCAAACCTGGGTCAGCATGCCTTGCCACTTGCACTGTGAGTGGCCACATAAATTGAAAGTACTCTAAAGTGTTCGTTTCTGTGCCCAGTGCAGTCCAAGTAAAATCATTGAGTGGTCATGGAGTACTCGTTTTCAGTTTAGAGCACAACATAGACTTTTGATTATTTAGGACTTTGTGGAAGGAAGATAAATAGAGCTAGATGGTCCTAAGGATCTGAGAATTGGTGTAAAGTAATTCATTGTATTAGATTGTTATAAGTCAAGGATACATTATTATAACCAGCAACTATTATGTTATACATTATTATAACCAGTTAACTATTATAACAGGTTAAAGAACAGACTAAAATTTTTTTCTTAATCTAATGACCAAAAAAAAAAGAGAAAACAGGAACACAAAATAGATGTGTCAAATAGAAAGAAAATATATAGATAAAAATTCTAAAAGGTCAGACTGGGCATGGGGGCTTACACCTGTAATCTAACACTCTGGGAGGCCAAGGTGGGTAGATTGCTTGAGCTCAGGAGTTCAGCACTCTAAAAATAGCTGGACATGGTGGTCGGCACCTGTAGTCCCAGCTAATCAGGATGCTAAAGCAATAGGATCCCTTGAGAATTTGAGGTTGGTGTGAGCTATGATGCCACAGCACTCTATCAAGGCTGACAAAGTGAGACTCTGTCTCAAAACAAAAAAATTCTAATATATCATTAATGACAAAGAATAGACATTAGAAACAACTACATGTTGCTTACAAGAGATAGATCTTAAATATAAGAACACAAAGACCTCAAATTTAAAAAGATGGAAAGATAACACCATGCAAACAAAAGCTGGTGTTGAGTATTTGGTGACTGAGAAATGCAGTTAAACTGCCAGTTAACATCTGTGTGACAGTGGACACACCATGTGACCACTTTGTAAAGTATGACCAAGAACACCTCGTTGTTATTTAGCCAACCTTGAAATCCGTAAAAATGATGGTTGTACTCTTGGGGTGATCTCAAATATGGGAATCCAGTGATAGGACTGGAAGAGACCACCTAGCCGTATAGAGAATAAAAATGACTCTCTTCCTACTACAGATTACCAAGCATTCAATAACCAATTATTTTCAGACACATCTTGAAAAGCTTTATTCTATAAATACAGAACATCTGCTTGTCTTACAGATTATTTCATCTTTCAAAGTAGAAGACTCAATCATGTTGAAACTATTCTGGACATATTTCTGCTTTTCCGAAGACTGGTGAAAGAAGTGATAGAACTTTGAGGGGAAAAGTTCCTATTGGCTATTTTAGTCCATTATAACTACTTTGAAAAAATAATTTGACAGTTAAATCCTGTAGTTAATCACCATAGTAGTGGCAGATTGAGGAAACTACGTTTTTACTCTTCCAAGTAAACTTAGGTCTAAGTTTATCAGTTCCCATTAGCTGACTTCATAGATTCATTTGAGAATTGATACCTATAAAACCTGAGCCTTCTATGCAGACACATACTGTTTTTTCTAGTTCTTTTATGTCTTTTCAATAAAATAGACTTCCTTTATATAGATCTCATTTCTTGCAGAGTTTATTCCTAAATATGCCATAGTTCCTATTGCTACTGTGACTGCAACTTTTTTTAACCTGTTGCATTGTATATCCTATTACATTGTATATTTTCTGATATCTTTGAACTTCATCCTTGAATGGCAGGTGTGCACTGGGGTTATGAAGAAACCAAGACTTTTCTTGATATCCTCCGTGAGACTCGGTTTTATGAAGCACTTCAAGCTTGTCATCGGAAGAGCAAATTGTATGGGGCAGTGGCTGAACAACTTCGAGAGTGTGGCTTCCTCCGGACACCGGAACAATGTCGAACTAAGTTCAAAAGCCTTCAGAAGAGTTACCGCAAAGTGAAAAATGGCCACGTGCTAGAGTCCTGTGCATTCTACAAGGAGATGGATGCCCTAATTAACTCTCGGGCATCTGGCCCCTCTGCCAGCACCCCAGAAGTCTCTTCACCCTTAAGGCAAGAAAGAGGGGGTATTGAGGTTGAACCCCAGGAACCTATAGCCTGGGAACCAGAGGAGATCTCACAGGAGGCAGTAATAGAAGATTCTGGCAGTGAGAGAATGAGTGAGGAGGAAATTGTACAAGAGCCAGAATTCCAGGAACCTCCAAGTCCAAATGGTAAGGATCATGAAGGGGTTTCAGTTTAAGAGAGGAGGAACTGTGATTTACAGTAAAATCAGTAGATCTGGCACATTGCTCATGATATTTAAATGCCATATGCTATTTGAGGAGTAGGGCATATGGCAATGAATAAAATAGTTCCTGTTTTCAGAGTGCTTCTAATTCAAAGGAGGAACTTACATTTTAGTGACTTAATCTTTGGGATCTCAGTTTTTCCCTTATGGGTCAGACAATATCTCCTGGAAATACAGTGAGGAAGAACTTGGTATTATATATGAGAAAAAATTTGGATCAAGTAGGTATACCAATAAACTCAAAACAGAAATATCTCACTACTAAATGAGATATATATGAGGAATAAAAAGATAAGCAAAGACAAAATGAGGAGAACTATTCTGGTCCTGAGCTCTACCCTGCACCTTTCCCACTCATGGGCATCTCACCAGTAGCTCAGACTTAATATGTTCAAAGCTAAAATGCCATACTCCTCCCTGCCTCATGGCTCCTCCCTGTGGTCTCCCACAACTCAGACAAACTTAAAATTTCAGAGGTGATCTTGATACCTCCTCACTCATTATCATCATTCAGGTGACATGTTTTTGTCAATGGTATGGACTATCATGTATGTCTGTCCCCTCAGTTACCATAGCCACTGCCCTAGTTCAGTCTTTCTCTGTCTGTCTTGCCTAGACTATTGGAAAAGTCTCCAAACCAATTATGGTTTCATAGCTATTTTTAATCTGAGCTCCTTATTCTTCTATCTTTATACGTTAGTATTTTTCTTTTTACATTCTATACTTATTCAAAGCAAAACTGCTTGGAATTTCCTACATGAACTTTAAGCTTTGTCACATCTCAACTTTAGTTCGTGGTATTCCCTCCATCTTGAATGTCCTTGGCGTTAATGTATTTCCATGTCCAGATTGTCCCTCAATTCCCATACTTTTTCAGTCTTATGTCACAAAACACTTTGTATGTCGAATAAGATCTCCCAGTAAATGGTGAGCTTCTGAGAGAAAGGAGCTATATCTTTCAGTAATGCCCACTGGAATCACTGGATGTATGAGGTAGTACATGATGAGTTTTTTAAAGCAAGAGGCTGTACTTTGCTGGAATTGACTATAAAACTGAAGCTCAATAAGAGAAAGTAATGTCCATTTACATTAGAGAAGGGAATTAATATGTCTGCCCGCTATATATAGGAATTACAAAGGTTTAAATTTAAGTCCTATGTAATTCTGGTTTTGATAACTGTGGGAACAAAGTCCCTGTGAATCTTAATTTTAAGGTGAGTTCCAGACCTGTCATCAAATTACCAGGTTCTGTCTAAGCCAACTGCTAGGCTGAGACTTCCTCCAACCCCCAGAACAACATTGGAGTCAATCGCAAAGCTTTAAAAGAACTTCTCAATGAAAGCTGTTACATTACTGGATTGATTGATGCCTGCCCTCTTTTCCCCAATGCATGCCATAGCCACCACACTTGGGCTAAGAGTTACTAATAGTTCAAATTAAATGTTTAGAAGGAAATTAATGTTGACACTGGACAGTAGAAACAAGGATAGGAGATGCTTAAGAATGTGGATTTGGGAATTAAACCTGAATTGGGCCTATGTTACATAGCTTATGAAATATTTATGGATAAAATAATTTGATGTCTAAAATTGACTTCAAAATAGTCTGGGTAGAAGGAACAGAGAGTGTGTGGGAAAGTAGTGAAACAGGATAGGCCATAAATCAATCATTGTTAAAGGTAGGTAAGTGATTCATGATCACCCATGGTACTTACCATTTCCTTTATTGTTCTATATGTTTGAATTTCTCACAAAGAGAAGTTGATAGTAAAAAAACAGTTAATTAGTGACCAAGATGGGATTAGAACCAGAAGTGTGTGCTTCCAAAGCTTGTGTCTTTTCACATGTCATGTTATTTGTCTAGAAAACTTCACAAAATGCTGGATTCAAGATGAACCTTATAGTGAACAATGAGATGTAGATGAGTGAAGAGAAAATAATTCCATTTTGGGGAACAGTAAGAATTAAGGTTTGATTTAGCAAGGATTTGGCAGCCAGAAAAACAAAGTGACAAGAATATATGAGGAGAAGAAAAAAGTATTCTTGGATAGGATATGATTATATATTGGTTAGTCCCCCAAGACCCTTGAGGAGTTTGGACTTGTTCTCTAGAATTCACTTTAAAGACTAGCATAGTGTAGAATAAGTGTGAAGACAGAATGAATTAGAGTGAAACTTCAGGAAGATAAGCCAGGTTGCTCCCAAGTTAACCAGAAAATAGGTGAGGAATTATATCATGGATTATAATTCAATTCAGAAAACATTTCTGAAGGCCTGTTTGCACTGGGTGTTATTGGCCTATTCGTGGAACAAGAATATATGGCACATAACTCAGTAAAGAGTCATAGAATCTGAGGCCAATGAAGCATTAGGGATCATAACATACCAAGCTTCATAGTCCAGGTTAATTGTTTATGTTAATATAGGACTTGAGTGAAATTTATATTGTCTTCTTTTTTCCAGATTTTGAAATTGGAAGTAGTATCAAGGAGGATCCAAGGCAGATAATATATAAGGATGTGTACCAGCATAGGGCATTGATAGAAAAATCTAAAAGAGTTGTTTCACAGAATACTGATCTTAGTAAATATCGCAACAAGGAATGCATATCAGGAAGACAATGGGAAAACCTTCAAGGAATTAAACAGGGAAAGCTAATGTCTCAGCCTAGAGATTTAGGGAAAGCTGTAGTGCATCAGAGGCTTTCCATGGGGAAGAGACCTTACAGACTTCTCAAATATGGAGAAAGCTTTGGAAGGAGTGCCCGTCTTATGTGCAGGATGACCCACCAGAGGGAAAATCCTTATAAGTGTAGTATCTGTGGGAAGTGCTTTGGGAGAAGCAGGAGTCTGATCAGACACCAAAGAATTCACACAGGAGAAAAACCTTTTAAATGTCTGGACTGTGGGAAAAGCTTTAATGACTCCTCAAATTTTGGTGCCCACCAGAGAATCCACACAGGAGAGAAACCCTACAGATGTGAAGACTGTGGGAAATGCTTTAGTCAAAGCTCCAGTCTAATTATACATCAGAGAACCCACACTGGTGAGAAGCCCTATCAATGTGGAGAATGTGGGAAAAGCTTTACCAATAGTTCTCATTTCAGTGCTCACCGGAGAGTCCACACTGGAGAGAATCCCTACAAATGTGTGGATTGTGAAAAAAGTTTTAATAACTGCACAAGATTTCGAGAACATCGGAGAATACACACTGGAGAGAAGCCCTATGGATGTGCCCAGTGTGGCAAACGTTTCAGTAAGAGTTCTGTTCTTACCAAACACCGGGAAGTTCATGTGCGAGATAGGCCTCTGCCACAACCTCCATCTGTGTATTCCCCAGAGAACCCACATAAGGGAAAGACTGATGAATTCAGGAAAACTTTTTGATGATCTCTTCTCTTCCTAAATACTCCTTTAGCCATTATACCCTAACCTCATTCTTAGAAGCAGTCTTTTCTTAGCTATAAAGCATAATTCCCAAGATAAACTTAAGAATGTAAAGAAACTAAACACTTTAATTTCATCCTGTTTTCACCTCCACTTCTGTTTCTCTCCTTCTACGTGTCTCAATTTCTCTTTTAGTAAAGTGGAGAAGATAATTGAATTCAGAATGAAAGTCTCTTTAACATGTTGAGGCCACTGCTAATGGATTGGTAAGTCCAGTAATACTCAAGATCCTTCCATGTGGGTGAGTTGTTTCCAACTGAAAGTTCCTGGATGCAACTTGGTAACAGATTTTCACATTTGGTTAGAACTTTCAGGAGTCTGATCCAAACTACATCTAATATATCTTGATTTTGAAGATACTCACCAAAGGAGAATGAAGATTTTATAGCTTCCTTCAGAAGTCTGTTACAGTGAACCTTTTTGTGTATTAAGAAATTGATCCAAAGGAAAGAATTCCTTTATTGTCACTGAAATCCTGTTACTAATGTCTTGCCCTCCATGGAGAGGATAAGCAGTTGATCACCCAGCATCCTTTTCTGTACCTGAAGACTTAAATCCCCTTGACGCCTGCTTCTCCAGTTTATAAGTGGTCCAGTTCCTTTCTCTGTTTCTCATAAGTCCTACACATACTTCATTATTTGGGGTCCTCCTGTATGACTCTTGTGAACTACCATGTCCTCTTCAGATTGAATGGGATGCATGCTTGTGGTGTGTCTCACTAAAGTGAAGTAGAATCTCAGTCACATTCTAGTTCTATAATTTCTTTGGCTCTTAATTAGAACATGACTGGTATGTTGACTTATTTTGTATCTCCCACCCGACACTTCAATATGATATTGTATAATAGCATTTCTAAAACTTAAAGAGAATATGGAAAAAGTGTGGTAAAGACCTGAGATATTTGATATTTCTAAGACCAGTTGGACTCCTTAGGCGTGCTTTATATCAGATAGCTTTCTCAGTATAGACCAACACTTCCAAGGCTGTCTGATGAATACACCAGTCTCTGTTTCTAAGGCTTCTAGTCCCTATCATAGGATTATAAACCAAACTGTAGAGCCTTGAGTAATTTATACAACTCTTTAGCTCACTGAAAGTGGAATTTTATAAAAATTTCCAAGCCAGACCTCCCATTTTTGTTTCTTTGTTTACCTGTTTGTCCAAAAAATCTCTTTGAGAACCCTTTGACAGTAGCTTAGTAAATACTAAAGGAAAGGTGTCAGTGGGAAGATAGTTAATTCATTATAGAGTTACAGGTGAAACCCAAGAATCTCCAGGGCCAGTTGCTTTAGGTTGAGGACAGTGGCCTTGGTACCTTTCATAAGTACATAAATAACCCAGGGTGGCTTTGCTTTAGGGAGGGAGACCTCTTAAGCTTAGTATAAAGATAATCAGAGTGAGGACTCTGTGTAGATAATGATTTTGCTCTTATCTCTCTTTTTATTTTTGGTCGAATGCTGTCTTATGTGAAGACATCTAGAAATATTTTTCCTTTCAGTATGTTTGAATCTTTTAAACCTGTTCAGGAGAGTACCCAGGAGGGTAGGCACTGTGGAAAGAAATCCAATTTATGGTGCCAAAATAGGGTGTGGCCTGCTGGAAAGCAGGTGACTCAGGTAAACCTTGATAAATGTTTCTGACTTGCAGTGTTAGAAATGTTATGATTGTTGAAGTCTCAATAGGTTGATTTCCTGTGTTGTCAGAATCATAGACTTCTAATGGTAAGTGCGGTTTCATGTCAGTAATATGCCTAGCACAGTAAGATGTGTGTGGTACCAGTGAGTTTGTGTTTATATTGTATAGATGTTCTGGAATTCCTACTCTAGAGAAGATGCACATTCATAGAAATCACCACTTAGTAATATGTACACAGGAGTGATAATTATATGGAAGCATGATTCAGGAAAGTAGATGACTTATTCATAAATATTTATTATTATGAAGCACTGTTACACGTAAGGCCATGTTCTAGCCCCCGTGAGAGATACAAAAAGGAACAACAGTGGCCTGGTGCCTATACTCAAGGAACCTACAACACGATAGAGAAGTGTCACAGCAAAAGGCAGGACCACCTCGCACCCAAGTCAGCTGCAAAAGGTTAGTGACTCAATCATGGGAACACCACCTTCACTCTCTGAAGTTTCTCTAAATTTATTGTATTCTCTACCTCCATCTCTCAACCTTTCCCAATGGCAGGAAAGGCTCCAGACACATTTCATCTCTAGCGGAACAAACAAATTTTGTTTAACTTTTATATGCCTGGGATCAAGCTGAGGTTTAATTTGGGTTCCCCTTCGTATATTCCTAATTTTAAATGGACTACTTAGATGTGTATTAATTAAATGAACTTTGTCAGTGTTCTGAAGGTCCTGCCTTCTGTATTATCTCAAGGCTACTCGTGTCTGCATTTTATCTTTTCTCAACTGAGACTTGTAAGTCAAAATGAATAATCATGTTCTGATCAGTGTGTTTTTCATATCACACATTCCCTTTATGAATATCCATACAAAAAGTTTTTTGGTACCTCTTGGTATCTCAGTATCAAGGAAAGCTCTGATCCTAAGCAAAAATTAAAAAATTTTTATGTTACAAACACTGTGATTTTTCTCTCTATTCTGGCCGCTGGAAAGCTCAACAAAACCTATAGCCCTCCTCAACCAACTACTTAAATCTATATTTATCTTTTTCTTATTTCTTTGGAAGTTATGTCAATTCTTATTGTTGAAAAGTAGGATAAACAGATATTTTAGTCTGTGACATCTTAACCAAGGCATTTTGAAAAGTGGGCTTGTATTTCCTACGTAGGCTTGCTTTGTTATTCCCACAGATACCTCCAATTCTTACCAGTGATGTTATTACACGTTCTACCTTACTCATTTCTCTGGAAAATAACCTTGGCTTCATTTTATTTTATTTTATTTTGGAGACAGAGTCTCACTTTGTCACCCCCAGTTGAGTCCTGGGGCATCACAGCTCACACCAACCTCAAACTCTTGGACTCAAACAATCCTCTTGCCTCAGCCTCCCAAGTAGCTGGGACTACAGGTGCCCCCCCCCCACAATGCCTGGCTATTTTTTAGAGACAGGGTCTCACTCTAGCTTACGCAATCCACCCACCTCATCCTCCCAGAGTGCTAGGATTATAGGCAAGAGCTACCGTGCCCAACTAATGTTGGCTTTTTTAAAGAAGAAAACTTTACACATAAACAGCTCAGGGCAACCTTACATGGTAGAATAAACATTAGACCAGAAGCCAAAAGAGACAAGTTTTAGTCTCATCACCACCCCTTAAATGAATGGTATTTGTCAAATCATGACCTCTGTCTGGGCCTTAGTTCCTTATCAGAAGAGAAATTGAACTTGATTGGCAAGTTGCTCTGGCTCTAATGTTTTGTCAGTCTGTTGAACTGGTATAGGTGAGGAGGAAGTTACAAGACCAAGTGACTGGCCTGGTTCACCACTACATGCAGCATCTAGGCCATACAGAACGTATTTTGTGCTTCAGGAAGGGGATGCTGTGACAGTAAGATCAGCTCAGGAGTTCGCTCAGTAAGGAGAAAGGCCAAGTCCCAAGAGTAAAATAGCAGCCATCCCCCAGGCACCTCAATAGCTAATGGCAGGTAGCTGAAGTGAAGAAAGCCTATGTTGTGAAGTCTGTTGCCTAGTGACTGAAGACTCAGCTATAAGTGGGTGGGGAACCTCCCAGATGAAAGGAACGTCTGAGTAACTTGTGTAACTGTGAGTATTTGCATCTGTCTGAATGCATTCCAAGACCAACTATAAACAAATGTCTATCCATTGTTCTCTGTTGATGTTCACTTAGATGTCTTGAAAACTTGTATGTGAAATAAATGTCTAAAGTAAATGGTCCCATTGGTCTCTGCCATAAAGGGTTAAGGGTGATGGGTGTCTTTCTATTAAGGGAAAAGAAAAAGTATCCAAGAAGTTGATAAAAGCCAATCTAGTAGCTAACAAAAAGAATTCTGATCTCATTCCAGTTCCCTGCTATTCCCCAAAGCAGCAGGGATCTTTTCTGAGTGCACAGCTGTTCCTGGACAGCAGTTTTCCGATAATTGTCCCTGATAACTGCTCCAAACAATAGTTGGCTCCAATGGTAGGGAGGACTTCTCTCGGCTACCCCCGTGGCATGTGCCTCTGAACAGACACGCACCAACAGTGTGTGTTGAAGAAGCCTCGACAGTGTCCCCAAAGGCACAGTTGTAGGGTAAGAAAAAATTTACTCTTTTAGGGTTTCTGTCTGGGCCTGAAGACAAAATTAACAAAACAGATTGACAGGAGAAAGCAAGATTTTTGTATGTACATTAGAGTCTCCACAAGAAATGACCCAGAGAAGTAGCAAAAAGTGAGTACTTAAATACCAGATTAAGGAAAGAAAATTGTGGGAAATCAACTAAAATACATGTATGGGAAAACCAAAGGAAAATAAAAGGTTACTTTAACAAAGTCTGTACACATTTCTGTCAGCCTCAACTGCCCATTTCTGGTGAATAAGAAGGTTTCTTTCCTCCTGATACAGGTAGGGGGTTTTATCTCTGCTTTCAGGAAGAAAAGTGGAGTCAACGCCCCTTTTGCTCCTGCTGTTTTTTAAGTGTATTTAGCTGAAAATAATCCATGTGCCAAAGGGGCATGTTCTGGGTTTGTGTATTCCACTACCCTTCACAGTGTTCCTTGTTTTTCCAGATTAGTATGAGGGTACACATGATTAGGTTACATTGTTTGCATTTGTAAGGTAAAGTCCAAGTTGTGGTTCTTTCCTTCACTAAGGAAATAGGCCACATACCCCCATGCACTGTTCATTGTTCCGTTTAGGTGGAAACTTGCCAAACCCTCCCCCTTCCTTTCTTGAATTTAATTGCGTTTTTCTCTCAGGTGAGCAAGTAGTTTTGAGTCTATTGTCAGTTTAGTATTGAGAACATGTGGCTCTTGTTTTTCCATTTCTCAAGAGTGTTCTCCAAATCCATCCAGTTTGTTAGAAAAGATGTAAAATATTCATTCTTTTATGACTGAATAGCATCCCATACCAGGTTATTAATCCATTTATATGTTGCTTTTGATTCACTATTTTGACACAAAGGAAGGGTTCCAATGGCTTCCATTTAGCCCTTCTTACCATAACAATTCCAGCTCCTTCTGTGATAGAGTCAGTGCATAGAGCATAGATTTTGTCATTTGCTAAGGATATGTTTCCAACTGTACTCATAAAACTATAGGAAGATGAGTTCAGGGAGCCAGTTCACCTAAACATGAGGCAAATGCCAGCAAAGTGTCTGTTACATGGACATGATAACCTCCACTCTATGTAGCAGATTATGATAGTACCCAAGGAACTAAAGAGTTATAACTGCTCAGGTGGACCTACAGAGTCTGCGTATCTAGATGAGTCCCAGCAGGATTTCTATAGTTTCCTTGAGTAAATGGCCACAAACCTTTTTAGAGAAAGCCAAGATAAAGGTTCATCATGTTCATGGGTGGGGTTTTCCACAGGTTATCAGGGCTCCCTGTCCTCTATGAACTGACTCACGTCTGGATATTAGATTAGAGATTTTAAATCTTTGAGAGAAAACGTCTCTAAAGATGAAAATTTTTCCATTTCTGTAAGTCAGCTGAGGCAATTAGACTTGAAGGGAGTCTTTAATGAATGCTTGTGTTTCAAGCATTAAAAGGAACATAGCTAATCATAACCCCCCCAAACTCCAACAGTGGCTTTGGCTTCCAAGATAGGCAAATGCCTAAACTCACTCTCAGGCCTTAGGACCCAGGAGAAGAACGGTGGCAGTGATGGGTGTGTGTGTGTGTGTGTGTGTGTGTGTAAGGGGCATGTGATCTGAGAACTGCTCCCAACAGAGGCACCATATGACACACGGGAATGGCAGCAGCTGGAGGAACAAAGTTAAAAGTGAACACACCTTGGCCGGGCGTGGTGGCGCACGTCTGTAATCCCAGCGCTGTGGGAGGCCGAGGCGGGTGGATTTCCAGTGCTCACGGTTCGAGACCAGCAAGAGTGAGCCAGAGAAAAGACCCCGTCTCTACCACCAGGAAAAAACCCA
>CAUYRH010154278.1:0-51982 GCA_963574655.1 Perodicticus potto
CTCACAAAGTAATGAGAAAGTCTCTTGAATGTTATCGCAATCAGGTTGATGAAAATATCTCTGATTGTATCTGAAGCCCGTACACTGTACCCCATGACTGAATTATTGTACACAGATATGATTCAATAAAAAAAAAAATAAAGAATAAACTTCATGTGACACATAAAACCTTCATTATCTAGATCCAAGTAGAACGGCATAGCCCAGTAGAAATACAATGTGAGCCATTGTGCCATTTAAGGTTTTCTAGTAGCCACGTTTTAACGATGAAACAGAAGTTCAAGTCAATTTCAAAATACTGTTTATTTAATCCAATATATTCAAAATATTATTAAAGCAAAACATAATATAAAAAGTGTTAATGAGATATCTTACATTCTTTTTTCTAAATCCTTCAAATCTGTATTTAGCCTATACAGCACATCTCAATTCACAAACTAAATTTTCATAGGTTAAAGTCAAATATTATTCCTACCAAAACTATAAGCTTTTGTTTGAAAAAAAAAAAAGACCATGTTATACTGCTCCAATTTCTAAATTTGAATTCATTAAAATTAAATAAATTTCAAATTTCTGTTTCTCATTTGAGTTCACCCACATTTTAATTCTCACTAGCCCCATATCACTATTGGCTACCAAAACAGTATAGGTGTACAGCATCTGTCCCCAACAAGTGATCCAGGTCCCTTGAGGGGTCCCTAAAACATTTCCAAGGGTCTCTGAAGTCAAAGCTATTTCCATAATAATACTAAAATGTTTTATACCTTTTTTGTGTTTGTTCTCTCTCAAGTATACAATGGAGTGTTCCAGAGGCTACACATCATATATTATCATAAGAGATTGAATATAGAAACAAATAAAAAGAATCAGCAGTCTTGTATTAAGCCAGGTACTTGAGAAATTTACCAAAACATAATACAATGACATTCTTCTCCCTAATAGTTTTTGTTTTAGAAAATGTAATTATTGTTCACTTAAAATGTATTACATTATCATGTGATAGAATAGTTATTGTTAGCTAAAAATGAATTAAAAAGTAATTTAAAATTTTCTTAATTTCAGATACAGTAATTTTTTTTTTTTTTTTGTAGAGACAGTGTCACTTTATCACCCTCGGTAGAGTGCCATGGCATCACACAGCTCCCAGCAACCTCCAACTCCTGGGCTTAGGTGATTCTCTTGCTTAGCCTCCCAAGCAGCTGGGACCACAGGACACCCGGCTGCAGATACAGTAATTCTTAATAGATATGACTCTCAAAATCAAAAGCTCTTCAAAGTTCTCAATGTTCTAGGGTTTAAGAGGACTTCACGAATAGCTGGTCTAGAACTTGCCTAACTCTCCAATTTAATGGTTGGGATTTCCTCTTCTTCTTTGTATTTTTGGCGTAAACTTCCAGTTCCAGACAAGATGGAGTAAACAAACTTCTTCCTATTCCTCCCACTAATACGTTAAAAACCCTGGACATTATAAATCAAACATAAGGATACTCTGATAAATGGAATGACTAGGGATCTCAGCCTCAAGGAGGCCACTCCTTGAGGAATGATGTAGCACCAGGGTGATGTCAGCAGGGACCTAGGAGCCTGAGCTTCTACCCTGGCCCAGTAATAATGAGGTGCCTCCTTCCCTCCACTTCTTCACACTCCAGGTGAAGGAGGTGGGGATGGATCAACAGCTGGGTGGGGAACCTAGACACACCTGTCCAATAGAAGAATGTCTGCTGAGAAAGAAGGTTTAGATTAAAATCTTACAATTAAAACCACCAATAATACCAAGAACCAGTAATATTTCTATTGAACAAGAAAAGACAATTGAAAGACATTAACAGAGAGGTGATAGAGATGCTGGAATCATCTGACAAGATTTTTTTAAGTGCCATCGTAAAAATGCATCAATGAGACATTACTTTTTTTCTTTCTTTCTTTTTTTTCTTGAGACAGAGCCTCAAGCCGTCACCCTGGATAGAGTGCTATGGCATCACAGCTCACAGCAACCTCCAATTCCTGGGCTCAAGCGAGTCTCCTGCCTCTGCCTCCCAAGTAGCTGGGACTATAGGCGCCTGCCACAACGCCCGGCCATTTTTTGGTTGCAGCCGTCATTGTTGTTTGGCGGGCCCAGGCTGGCTTCGAACCCGCCAGCTCAAGTGTACGTGGCTGGTGCCTTAGACCGCTGAGCCACAGGCGCCGAGCCGAGACATTACAATATGTTTGAAACAAGAGAACAGAAAGTCTCAGCAAAGAAATAAAGGGTATGAGGAAGAATTACATTCTTTGCTTGGGCCTTGAAAGAATCACTCCCCTTTCCGGAATGACCACCTTCACTTTACACCTACACTTGTCTCCATACCCCTTCCACTCGGAACTTCCTACACCATCACAAGTAGGCTCAATACAAATTGTTCCATCATCAGTCTCTATAACAAAAAGGACTGTGTCTTATCCCAGGTGCCTGGCATAGTACCTGGCTTATAATAAGTACACAAAAAATATCTGTTGGATAAAGAAGTTAATGGATAAATAGAAACTCTTCAGTGACCACTCCTTTTCTATTGAATGAAATTAAACTCTGTGGTCTAGCTTTAAATACTCTACAAAGTGATATGTTGATATGCTGATCTTTCTGAGTCTCAGTTTCCTTTAACACATCCTACTTCCCTTCCATTACTGGAGAACACTTTGTGTCCTTTGAAAGTATCTTATACTTCCCCATCTCTACATAGTGTATGTGTTCTATCAGCCTTGGAGGTCTTAACCTATTATTGTCCTGACAATCTTACTCATTTTTACAGACCCACTCGGATATCATCTGTCCATGCCTCAGTCTCAGAGCTCCCCAGCTGGAAGGAGTCTGCCCGCCTCTGGATACACAGCCTTCATTTATTCTTTTCCTGGGTTATTTCTCACTTTCTGTCTTGAATTTGTTTTTTGTTTTTTTTTTCTTTTTTTTCTCATTTGTTTGACTGTACTTGAATTTTCCCCAAGATTTAAAAACCTGTGGGTTCTAATAAACTTGCATCTTACCCGTCTCTGCCTTTTCCACTGAGTATCAGCACAGTCCCTTATTACTCTGAGTTTCAGGGTTTTTTTAATGGAGATAATAGTACCCACTTCATAGCATTCCTGTGAATGTTAAGTAAAATATGCTACTTAAATGTTGGCATGGCATCTCAATTCATACAGTAAGTATCCAATAAGTGTCAGTTACTATCATTGTTATTGTGGTTATTATTTGAAGGAATAAATGGACTGTGTGAGTCCTGTTAGCTCTACCCTCAAAGCATCTTTTGAATTCTGCTTTATCTCACCACTACCAATATTATCACCTATTCCCAGTCAACACTTTCTCTTGAAACTGTCACTATAGTCCACCTAGTATCTTTCCTTCTATTCTCTTGTCCCTCTACCTCTATTCTCTTCCCAGCAATGTGCATGATCCTTTTAAAACATAAAACAGATTATATGACTTCTCTGTTCAAAACTCTCCAGCGACTTCCCAACCTTCTCCTAAAAGGCCTCATGTGGTCTGGCCTCCTTTCTGTCTTTCCCCACCTTACTCCCTGACACAGCCTCCCGGCCTTCTTACCCTCCCTCATACAGAGCTTTCTGCACTCAGAGGGTTTGCATTACTGGGTTCCACAGTTGACATTTCTTCTGGGCAGTCTGGGATGATCTCTTCCAGCCTGGAACACAACTTGCTTCTTCATTTCATTCCAGTGAATCTACATTCTCACCTGTTACTTTTTTAAAGTCTCTAACCAATGGGGTCAGAGGAGGTCAGGGACTGACTTCATGGAAGGGTTTTTTTTTTTTATGTACTTCTGTTTAAGTAGGACAACACAACGTGCAAAAACAGTCCTGACCCCCCCAATTGGTTAGCGACTGTTTTAAGAGTAGCCACCACATGTAAAATACCAATCATTACTCTCATTCATTTTACATTTGTCATAGCTCTTAATCTGACCTAAAGACATATGCATATGTTTACATACATAAAATAATTTATTGTCTTTCTCCTCTGCTAGAATTACAAGATCCATGAGTCTTTCTGCTATACCTGGTCTCTAGAACAATGTCTGGCATAGTAGATGTTTAGTAAGACTGTTGAATGATTGAATGGTGGCTGGGAACTCCTCAAAGGGGGCTTTAGGAACAGAAGCACCATCTTGTTTCACACCTTAAGATGAAATTTCTTTCTTCTTCTGTGTTTGGGTGAAGAGGAAGTGTGGGATCAATCTATCTAGAAGGAATGGGATGGTGTTGATCTATTTATCCAGACTTAGAGGATACTGCTATCTATTCATTTAGAAGAAAATATGGCAGCAGATGATTCCAGGCCCACTTTTCTAAATGTAGTTCTCCTGGGCTGACTGTGGGCATGACCTTCAGTGATCTTTATACTTAGGATCCTACAGGACCTGCCTGGCTGACCAGGTCTGGAAGACCATATGTTGATGAAATGCTGCACAGGGGAAGTCCAAAACCTCTCCTGACACTGCCACACTGACTTCATGACATCTGATTGGAGGAACCCAGCAGAGGAGACCTCAGCAGAAAGTAGGATAATGAGACCAAGGAAAAAGCATAGATTCAGGACACATGAATTCTGTGTGATTGGAAAAGTCACATCCCTTCTCCAGGCTTTAGTTAACTGTATTGCAAGCAAGTTGAATTGAATGTAGTTCTAAAGTTTTAACCAGTAGTGACTTTGTACAATTATATGAGCTTTGCTCATGAGAGAAATTGGACTAGACTGTTGAGGACGGCAGATGAGACAGAAAACCAACATGGAGGCAGTTGAATTAACAGCTGAGCAGTAGGAGCTCGGCAAGGCCAGCAGGTGGAGCCATTGCCGCACCCAGAGTGAGCAGGCCTATGGTGGAAAAGTTTGATTTTCTAGAAAGCCAGTGAAGTACATCAGGGCAAACTGTCCCGCATCACAGGGAACCAGGAAAACACATACACCCTTTCCTCCCAAAGCCTACATACATATTCCAACAAACTCAGGTGAAATGCTGTTGCAGGTTGCTAGGCCTGAGACTGGAGCTATTTCAAAGACTCAGTTACCTTTTCTCCTCCTCCCACCAAGAAAGGAGTCAGGTACCCTGAAGGCAGTTAGGGCAGAGGGCACAGTTCAGAAGGCCAATAGGATAAGAAAGCCACAAGAATGTGAATATGCTTAGCTAAAATAAATGTGACCCATAGAGATCCTTTATTTTACGTTAGCCATAACATCTTTACCTAAGATAAAAGGGTGGATTCCTTTAATCAGAGCATGCTAGTGTGCAATTGAGACAATAGTGTCCCTAAATGAATGACCCTTGTTAGCACAGTAAAAATCACACTCACCAGCACCATGACATTTCACAAATGCCATGACAACTCCCAGAAGTGAGATAAGGTCTAGCAAAGGGGAGGATTCCCAGTTCTAGGATTTAAGAATGACATCTTCACCCCTTTCCCAGAAAATCTATGGATATGCTATCCCCAACTTATCATATAATTAGGGTTGGCCCTTACCCCGGGGTGACATTGTTCTTCCTTGGTTCGACCCATTCTTTTGCCTTGAGATTGTATTCTGCTTTCAATAAATCTTTTTACTTCTTCCTGCACCTCCTGTTTGTTCTTTCTCTCACTCATGCCCTGGGCTTGAATTCTTTCCTGTGTGGAGGGCAAGACTTTCTCTGCTCACACAGGGAGTGGTGGTCTGTGGCAATATCCCCATGTTTCTGGGAGTCTGTACTCCATTCCCATCCCTCTCCCTGGCATCCCTGCCTGGGCCAGACCTGTTTCTGGACACTGGGACAGCAAGATGTGCTACTAGATGCAGGCCAAGTGGACTTACCTTTCCCATTAGCCATCTTCCCTTGATATATCCCAGCCAGCTAAACCTCCTACGAAAGACTCTAGATCTCATCCGTTTATCTCCCGGAAGTCCTGAGGATGAACCTCTGATTAACGAAGTTGGAGAAAAGCATGGAGGTGGGGGTAGGGCAGTGCTAAAGAGAAAGGTCTGGCTTTTGTGAGATAAGATCAGAAGAATCAACCTTTGTTTGCCTCAACCTCCTCTGCCTCTGTTGCCATACTTTGGTGTGTTTCCTGGAGCTAGTCAGAAACGTCAATACTCATTCCCCCACTTTCTGTGGCAGGGTAGGGTTGTGGCAGCATCTGGAAGCTGAGGGTAGGTTAAGTGCTTACCAATTTTTCCTCCTTTTTTTTTCTTGCAGATAGGCTGCTTTATAAATCTTGAGGGTAGAAACCAGCCCTCTCCTGGAGTTAGCAGCCAGATCTTCAGAACAACAGTCCCCAAATAGTCCTTCACTGTGCCTGCTCTGACCTGGGGGGGTGGGGGCTGTCTAATAATAGAGGGTGCATATAGGACATCGCTCCTTCCCTATGCTTTGCATATTTTGCAAGCAGTGACCAGCCCATCTGTCTTCTCAGAAGGGTGTCTGTGAAGGATGCAGCCCACAGGGCCCCAACACATCACCCTCCATCCTAAGGCTGCAATTGGCCTTGCCTTTTTTCCTACCACTGGAAACATCCAGCTTTTCTGGAAGCCTCTCCACCTCTTCCATGGGGAGGAGCAGTTGTCAGACTTAGGTGAAGGTCCTTAGCATCCTCCTTGGGACCTGTGTCTGCTGAGGTGGTCCAGCCCGGCTAGCCCCTGCTCTTCACATCACTGCATGGTTGTCAGGTTTCATGGAGAGACCACTCTTGCATTCAGACACACCCAGCTAAGATGGAGCCATAGAACAGATGGAGTTTCAGCATCACTTTAATTACAGTATTTACCCACACCACTTTTTATTGAGAAAAAAAAATCCACCCAATCCTTTCAACTCTGGAAAGTTCTATTTCCAACCGTCATTGAGATCAGGATCCCGGCCCATACCACTGGAAAAAAACAACCACAACAAACAAGGACCTGGGTTGCCCACAGGAGAGGCAGCTTGTGGTAAGCATCCTTAGGAAGTACCCTGGGGCTCTGAGCCTACAGGGTACAGAGCAAGGAAGAGGTTGGTGGCAGGGAGACAGTGACAGATGGGAGTCTGCTGGGGGACTGAGGCCACAGCTCAACCCAGGAGTCGGGGACAATCAGAGGATAAGGCTGGGACCTAGCCTCAGAATAAGAGGGTTTCTTGGAAGAGCACAGGGCAAGAGGCCTGGCTCCAAGATCTGGTCCCGTGGTACTGTCCATTTGACCCAGAGGGAGAAAAAGGAGCACAAGGAGAGTCTCTGTGTGGCCCCAGAGAAGACAAAGACTGAGCTGTTGGTCTAAAACTCAGAGCCCAGTTCCAGGCTCCAGCTAGAAAACTGTGTATGTGCCCCTGTACAGAGGGGGGCATGGAGAACTTGGCGAAACTTGGAAAACAAGGGGGCTAGGAACCAAGTCCACAGTGTCTTGCAGGAGAGATAAGGGAAGTAGTTTAAGACAACATATTCTTTTGGCTATATTGTTACAGGGGAGCAGGAGGTATAAGGGTTACTTTGGTTTCCCTGAAGTAGAGAAAGAAAATATAGGTGAGAAACTTCAAAAATCAAAGCAGTAGAAATCAAAGCCTCCTGGGAGGAAATGATGACCTAAAAAAGCCCATCCTTTGCCCTGGGAGCTCTTGCAATTCAGCAGAGAGGAGGAGAGGAGGGGAAAGGGTCCATGTGCCCATACCGCAAGGCCATCCACCCTTCCTGGGAGATTCTCTGGACCTTCACTTGTCCCCATCACATTGTTACCCAGAGAAGAACAGGGTTGAAGGAGCTGAATGCATAGAGGGTGGGAGTTTACCTGCCTCTACCCCAGGAAGGGTCCCAAGACAGCCCCTGAGGTGTGCACAGTGGGAAAGGATTGAACAAAGGGATGTCCCCTCCAGCATGGAGGCAGCACATGGTCAGATGTAGGGAGGGGCTGCTTTCTCAGACACTGCCCAGCCTTGCCCTCCCAAGCTGGGTCACAATTCGGTATCAGCCACCACGTGTTGTCTTGCTGAATGGCCATTTCTGGAGGTGGCCTGGCCGGTGCCGTTCTCCTGAGCCCCTCGATTCACCTTTCCCTGAGCCTCAGGGGAGGCCCTGGGTCCTGAGCTATAGCCCTGGCCTCCACCGTTCTCCGTGTAATAAGGGTCTTCGCCCTAGACAGTGTATAAATAAAGTAGCATTATCAGGTAAGCAGAGGTATCAGACCCTGTGGGAGGGGAGGGACCCAAACAGGAAGCGGGGGCCAGGAGCAGGGGGGGGAAGGGAGGTTGCGGCTGCGTGAGCAGACTCCTTTCTTCCTGAAGAGCAGTCAGGGCTCCAGCTCCTAGAGGAGAAAGGACAGAGGAGAGGCACCACACCATGCCACCGCAGCTCGCAGCCAGCTCCCACAAGGAGACAGGCAGTCCCAAGGGTGGGAATGACCTCCCCAGACTAGGTAGCGGGCCACAGGCCAAGAGCCCAACCTCAGCCTTGTCCTCCCTCATCCAGAACACTTTGAAAGTAATCTTCCTTCGGTATGACCCCTTCTTGTGAGCAAGATGGTACCCAATGGGTTGCAGATAGCATGGCCGATTCTGGTGGTACCCAGCTGAACTATCCCAGAAAATATCCGCTACCACAGTGAGTAGGCGGGTCGGCCCCAGTGACTCCCACTCCCCAGCTGGCGATATAACGTTTTGAATCTTCTGGGGACACAGCGTGCGTGTGCATCTCCCTACTTAAGTGCACGGAAGTGCCTTCTCTGCTATTTCTCCTCCCCTTCCACGACATCCACGGCCCTTCCCAGAAGACCCTATCTTCCTCAATTCCTTTGCCCTGGATCCCAGGACTGACCAGCCTTTCTCCCGTGGGGCTCCAGCTGCGGCGATTCATCAGGAAATAGCCTATGAGGCCCAGGACAGCCAGCAGGATCCCCGAGGTGACCAGTGCAATCAGGGTCTTTCGGGAATAACTTTGGTGACTCACAACATCTTGTTCAGTGACACCTTGGATCCCCAGCTTGAAGAGCAGGCACAGAAAAGATAAACTGTCACTTGTGGAAAGTGGGTTCTGGAAGAGGAGCCCAACCCACTCTAGACCCCTGTGCGTGACCCAACAGGAAATAGATGCAATAGGACATGACCTCAGAGAGCTTTGAAACAGGGTTTAAGAATGACATCTCCTAATTAACCTGAGCTCTAACACTGTTGGTTCAAGCCTAGAAAGTTAAAGACTGTCAGAGAAGAATGGAGAGGCAGGACAGGCGGAACAGAAGACAATTCTCTCCCCTCCCTGCACCACCAGCCCCCATGACCCAGTATCCCCTCTGACACTTCGCATCTCAGAACTTACCTTTCTCAGGTCAGACTGGTGCTTTTTCAGAAGGTGGAGCTTGTTGAAAATTTCTAGAATTAGAAACAGGGTTTATTGAATGTAGAAGCTACATCAATTCATCCTGCTCTACCCTCCCCCACAGTTCTAGAAGATGCCGTGCTCTTCTGTCTCAGGTGCGCCACTCCCAAGTCAGCCATTTCCTATAGTCTCCAGAGCTGAGGTGCCTGGTGTCCCTCCACCCAGGATCCTCTAACCCCAGTCCTGTCTAACATCTGTCCCGCTCGCTCCCTTTCAAGCTCCTGAGGTCCCCAGACAGATGTGCTCCTTACCCGTTCTGTTGGCCAAGACCAGTAGTAGGCACTGAGGCTTAACCTCAGACTGGGCAAGGAGCAGGGAGCACATGTGGGCCCCATCCTTGGCGTCAGCCTGCTCCTCCCTACACAGTACTTGCGCCAGGCCCTCTCCTTTGTCCTTTTTAAAATCCTCCTAGGAAGGCAGAGAAAAGTGGAGAGAAGGAGATAAAGTTACTGCTGCCTCCTAAACTGCACCCAGAGTCGCAGGTGATAACACTGATGAAAGTCACATTATCGCCCCTCCACAAGAAGGGTTCCTTTTTCTAAAATTCTAACTAAAAAACAAAAAATCAATCAAACAAACACACACAAGAAAATCCCTTACTAGTTGTATGTGCACACCACAATAAGAAAAACCTCAAAAATTTCCTACTACCAAAACATAAATCTATTAACATCTAAGATGTCAGAGACCAAACTTAGGTAATATTACCTTGTTTAAGGAGTGCCCATGTATGCATGTGCTATTCAAATTAAATTTTTAAAAACTAGCAACAATAGAAAAAAATTAATAATGCAATAATAACTAAGAAATATTCCTTTGTTTGAAGGTTACAATAGCCTTCAATGATAGAAGAAAAGCCAAGGGAAGTGGCGGATAATAATAAATCCATGACTATACACTCAGCAGGATCCTCAGTAGCTTCCTCTCTTACTATCCAAAGGAGTCTCTACTCAAGCTGAAATGGTGTTTTTGCCTGGTCATCCATTCCCCTTTTCCATTAAAAGCATGGAACCCACTGTTAATGAAGTTCATAGCTCTTCCTCCAGGTTGCTCACTGGCCCATAGGATTCGGGAACTCAGACCCAGAAGATAAACCCTGATAATGGTGCAACAATTGTGTCCCAGGAAAGGCATGAATTGGGGGCATTAGCTATGTGCCCTTCAAAACCCTGTTCTCCCACCTTCCAAGATTTATTCCAGCAGCCTCCAATCAAAATGACCTACCCTGCACAGGAGAGGAACCGAAACTAAGACTTTCTCCTCAGTCCGGATAGCAGATGGCAGAGGAGGAAATGCCAGAACAGTTCTGACATCTTTCCTGTTAGGGGAAAACGGCTGGGGCGTGTGACCATCAACAGAACTGAGCCCCTGTGGAGGGGAAGCTTCCTGTTTGCAGGCAGGACTGCTGCTCAAGACGAAGCCAGAGCGTCCTCCCACTTGGAATGGAGCCCGGGTATTTTCCTACTGCTGTGACTGAAGGCAGGAAAACCCAGGCTCCTTTGCCTCTGCACAAGGCAAGGTCAAGACTGGCCTCAGCACCCAGCTGGAATTTGAAGGAACTTAAGGAAAATAACTGGGCTTCGATGAGGCCAGAAAAACATGGCTAGGGAACCTCTAGGTCACCGAGACATGAGTCTAACAAGAGCCTCAGAAACCCCCAAGATATTAGGTTACAGAAAAGTGAATTCTCAGGCCATTGCTGCTTCATCTCTCAGGAAAAAAGCCAATTCTCCGGTAAGTCCCCAGATAGAGGCTCTGCAATAGCATTTGCAGTAGGTAGTCTGGACACCACCTTGGATATGCCCAGGAGTCTCCCTCCTCTCTAGACGCAGCTCTCTTAGGAAACTTGACATGGCTTCCCCTGGAGTAGCGCCCGTCTCTAGCACATAAGGAGGAGCAAGATCCTTGCCGGGATGACTCGGGCTTCTGAAGTCCCTTGTTGCAGTATGTCTGCTTCCCGAGAGAGGCAGAGGCACTGGGCTCCTGCAGGCTCTAAACTAGCCAAATCGAATGGCACCTTCCTCCACTTTGTGAGTCTGAGAAGCTGCACCTTGACGATACTGGATTTCCCGTTCCGACATTTATCAAGCCCTGACTACAAGACACTGTGAAAATCTGTGTGTGGGGGGTGGGGTGTCAGTGCACGTGTGTGTTGTATGTCATGTGTTGTTGGGGATGTTTGGAGTATCTATGTATGCCATACATACAAAGCTCCCAGTTTGTCTGTGTGGCAATTAAAGCATGCCTGCTATGTCACCAGCACTGTTCTATGTGCTTAACACATAGTGACTCCTCTAGGCCTCATACAACCCTGTGAAATGGGCACTATTATTCTTCTCCTATTGTAGATGACGAAAAGGAGGGACAAAGACACTACATTCTTCGCAAACTATGCAACTTGTCTGAGTGTCAAGTTCCTCAGCTGTCCACTGAGTTGCTGTGGTGACAAAAGAGATGCTTGTGTAAAAAGTGTCCCGAATGGTGATGGGAGCCCAATGAGCAGGAGATAAATGGGAGCTATTACCATTATCAACAGCAATACCTTATATACTATATCATCTACAATCCATATTTTATCATATTCTGCCTTTCTATTATTGCTATTTCTCTCTGACTGGACTGGATGACTAAAGTGTGGGCTGGGAGGTGGGGGGTGAGTGTACATTGTACACTATAAAATTTTGAACCCAGACTGCACTAATCATAGCATCAAAGAAACAAAAGAACTCAGGGAATTGTTGTTCCATTTAACATCCCAACTCTTTGGCCTTCATATAGGGTCCCTCCACCCCTTGCTTAGTTTCCTGGACTAAATTCAAGGGAATAACAGCAGCCAGCCTCCCACTCTGGTATCCAACAGCATCAGTGAATTGTGTTTGGGCCTAAGTGGAGCAGGTGGATCCTGAACAAAGCACAATGCTTCTCCGGATGCTTGGAATAAACATCCTCCCCCAAGAGAGGCTGAGGCCAAACATCATGGGAGAGTGGGCAGGGAGAAGCCACAGCTTCACCGTTTTTCTAATAAGAGTCAGTTTTATAAGCTTGTAACTACACCAGTTCATACATGTTTGTTTGCAAAAATAATAAAACCATGTAGTTTATTGCTGTAGTCGCATCCTTAAACTTTACAAAGACTCTTTAACATGGTAAAGAATCATACCAAGCACTGAGGTAGAGAGAAAGAAGAGTGAGCATTTTTCTAAATGACCTTTAAGATATTTCCCAATGTTCAGGTTCTAGTTCAACTGTCTTCCCCACCCCTTTTAATATAACTTTATGTACTTTGGTTTGAGTTGAACAATGCAGGTATACACTCTATTTTCACATAGGAACTAGTGTAGTTAAGGGACCTCCTACAAGTCAAGCAATGAGTGGGCCGCTAACTAAGGCTGAGAAGTTGGACTGTCTCCAGATATCAGGCTCTTTTCAGTAGACACACCATCTTCATAAATCTTTCAAATATAACTTGGGTTTTGTGCATGGAAGCTAACCTTTAGTGTTTGGGCATAGGGCAAGGAAAGCATTGCATAGGGGGTAGATCTAGGTTGCCTCAAGTGTGGTCAACATGACAGAATAAGGGTAAATATGAACTCTGCATATAAACAGATGTGGTGCTTAAGAAAGATAATTCTAAAAATGAACTGGTGAGCAGAGGACTGGAATAGACTTTTCTCCAAAGAAGACATAAAAATGGCCAATAAGCACATGAAAAAATGCTTACATTACTAATCATCAAGGAAATGTGAATCAAAACCACATGGAGCTAGTCCTCATACCCACTAAGATGGCTACTATAAAGAGAAAAAAAAAAAAACAAAACAGAAAATAACGAGTGTTGATGAGGATGCAGAGAAATCAGAACCCTGTTTCATTGCTGGTAGGAATGCGAAATGGCTTGGCCAGTATGGAATACAGTATATTGGTGCCTCAAAGAATTATAAATAGAATTACCATATGATCCAGTCATTTTTTTTTTTTTTTTTTGAGACAGAGGCTCACTTTCACCCTCAGTAGAGTGCCATGGCATCACAGCTCAGCAACCTCAGCAACCTCAGACTTTTGGGCTCACGTGATCCTTTTGGCTCAGTCTCCCAAGTAGCTGGGAATATAGTGCCCGCCACAACACCCAGTTATTTTTAGAAACAGTGTCTCGTTCTTGCTCAGGCTGGTCTCAAACTACTGAGGTCAAGCAATCCACCTGCCTCAGCCTCCCAGAGTGCTGGGATTACAGCCACTGCACCTCGCCCTGATCCAACCATTTTATCTCTGGAAATGTACTGATAAGAACTGAAATCAGAGTATGGAAGAGATATTTGTACACTCATGTTCATAGCAGTGTTATTCACAATAGCCAAAAGATGGAAGATCAATGGATGAATGGAGATACAAAATGTGGTAGATATACATGATGAAATAGTAACCAGCCTTTAAAAGGAAGGAAATTCTGATATGCTACAAGGTGGATGAACCTTGAGGATATGATGCCAAGTGAAATAAGCAAGTCACAAAAAGCCAAACACTATATATATATATATATATATATTTTTTTTTTTTTTTTTTTTTAGACAGAGCCTCAAGCGGTCACTTTGGATAGAGTGCTGTGTCATCACAGCTCACAGCAACCTCCAATTCCTGGGCTCAAGCGAGTCTCTTGCCTCCGCCTCCCAAGTAGCTGGGACTGCAGGCGCCCGCCACAACGCCCGGCCATTTTTTGGTTGCAGCTGTCATTGTTGTTTGGTGCGCCCGGGCTGGATTCGAACCCGCCAGCTCAGGTGTACATGGCTGGTACCTTAGCCCACTGAGCCACAGGCGCCGAGCCGCCAAACACTATATGAGTCTACTCACATGAGGTACCTGGAATAGCTACATTCATAGAGACAGAAAGTATAGGTAGAAGAGTAGTTGCCAGTGTCCGGAGGAGAGATGAGTGGGGAGTTGTTTAATGGTACGGAGTTTCAGTTTTGGAAGATGCAGAGAGTTCTGGAAATTGGCTGTACAACAGTGTGAATGTCCAACACTACCAAACCGTACACTTAACAATGTTTAAGGTGGTAAACTTTCTGTTGTGTGTATTTTACAACAATTAAAAAATCTACTTTGGTGAATTCCTCTGGACAAATGGCTACAGCATGAGAGAATAAAGTAACTTCACATTTTGGAAACTATTGGGGAATCATAACCACAAAGAATTCAATTAAGCTGACACTTCAGCAGAGAGAATGAATGTTAGATTTGGGTAGACACCGTCTGCTGATGAGGGCTGAGATATGGTAGCAGGTGCTCAAGAAGAGTGTGGTATCACCTTCCCTTCCCTGGATGCCTAGACGTGAAGGATGGGGAGCAAATGGAGTGGTACTAGGAAGTAAATGTCTAGAGGATGTGTGTCCAGAAGACATGCCTACATAATCCACATAGAGAGAGCTAACATATCGGTATCCACCTATGTACTCATGCAGAATGAATGTCTGGATGGCTGGGAACCATGCACACGTATTTTTATTATGGGCATATACCAGATGAAAGAACGGACCACATTCAAAAAGTACTCAAGGACTTGATGCTAGGGCCAACCAAATCCTTCCTGCTCCTCATTAGGGTGTGGGGAGGGCCTGAGTCACCCAACATTAGAAGCAGTACCTTAAGGCTCTCTGATACCAAAAGTACAAATGCAACCTAAGGAAAATTCAGAGGCAATGCAGCATTCACAGCCTTTGGAATAGATTGATTATCAGACAAGCAGAGAGTAGGACCCAAGGAAAGAGAATCTGAGACACACACAATCAGAGCTGTGGCTAAATATTCTGGAATGAAGATTGCTGGCTGAGGAGAATCTACCCTGGGGCATAGAAGGAGGCACTGTTGCTTGGGGGCTGGGGAAGAGGAGCTCTCAGGAAGAAAGGGGACCATAAGGGGAATAGAAGCACCATTCACGTGTTCATGTGTTGTCACAGAGTTGATGTACTGTGAGCCCAGCCCTAAAAGCCTTCTTTAGCATATGAAATTGGGAGAAGCCACTCTCTTGCCATATCCCTGCTCACAGATCCTTCCCACATCTCAGAGGAATGTGCAGGGCAGAGACCTCAGCTGTGGCACAAAGTAGATGTGACAGTAAAGACCAAAGAAAGAAGAGACCACAGCAGAGTAAGAGTCTATTTCTAGAGTAGCAGTAAGTTTCTGGCACTTGTCTTGGACAATGACCCAAGTTCAATGTGAACTTGAAAGAGCGATAGGTAGACACTTAGAAGGCTCTGCAGGTAGCTCTAAATCCTAGGTACAAAGAATTAGCATTCTGGCACAGACCTGTGTGATACGTAGGAAAATAAATGTTCCACCAAGATGATAAGGAAAATAAAAAAGAAAAGTGGTCATATTCTTTAGCTACAACTGGAAAAGGATTCGACAATTTTTTCCCTAATGAGCAGAGCTGAAAATCAGCATCAGAAACACACTGTGTATTACTTGCACATTGCATATTCCTGATTAGGTTAACTTTCTTTGCAAACCGAATTTAGTTATTCCATCATACAAACTCATGTCTTCATAATTTCTATTGTTTTTAAGTCTTCCAAGTTAAATAATTCTCTTATATGTAGTTTTTAAAAACTTGATGATTATAAGATACCGGTAGTCAGAATGAACAAATATCTTATGCTCTCTCTTCACTGAGATCTTTCCAATCTATGCATGCCACACATCCCATTATGTTTTCCTTAAACAGATTCCCAACCTGTAAGAAAACGTTTTCTACTATAAGTAAATACCACTCTTCCCTTTTACCCTATCCTTCCTCCAGAGCCTCGGTACTATCAGGAAATTGGATTTACTGAAACAAAGCAAGAAGGCCTACTATCATCATGAAAAATTAACACCATTCTTACCAAAGCAATAAGACATGAACTGAAAGTGGAGACATGCCTACTAGGCAGGAGGAAGGAAACAATAGAGTAGATAACAAGAAGGTTACTTTAAAAACCAAAAATAATCAACAACAACAACAAAATTCCTGGAACCAAGTTCAAAAAAATGAACAAGCCCAAGATAATTCTTCAAAACTCCATTAACTTTCCAACACATCAGCAACAATCAATTTGAACATAGGATGGGAATCCTGTGTTATAGATTACTCTCAGAAATCCACCAAACCCAGAAAAAATGTAAAAAACTAAGAGATTAAAAAAAAAAAAACCCAGAAAAAAAAGAAGAGATTTTAGAGTACTTCCATTTAAAAGTTTAAGTTTTTGATCTTTTTTAAATTTTTTTTTAATTTTTTATATTTTTACATATACATTTGTTAATTAGGTTTCCACTTTTTGCCTTCACAGAATTTAAAAGGCTTAAAATTTAATAACAATAACAATGTTTAAGATAAGGACTAGAAACAAAAACCACATAAAGAATGAACGAAAATAAATACATTAAGAAAAGAAAACAGACAATTACTGCATCAAAATATTAAGCAATATTAGTAATAATAATGCCAAGAAAGTAATGTTCACATTGTCAAATAAGATATTATAGAGTGCTTTGACTCTGAGGCTCAGTATGAAGTCATCAGTTAACTTCTTATTTTTTTTTTCCAAAGTCTCAAAAAATAGACAACTAATATTGTAAAAATAAAAGTAAAGGAAAGTTTCAAAAAACAGATCATGCCAAACTGTATCTCTTCTAAAAGAAAAAAATACTTCACATTTTCTACAGCGTTATGGAGAAAGAACTTCCTGGATAGATATTAAAAGTACAGTAGTGTAAATGTGCCACATTTTTGAAAATTTAAAACAGGCAAAAGTATAGTCAAACTGAAGAAAATATCTCTGAAGAATATGCCCTGGGACATTAAAAAACCTGAAATAAGCTAAAGGTAATGTTCATTCCAAAAGTAATGTTAGGAAAAATAGTTATGTGAGAAAATACAATGTTAACAAAATCAATTCTATGTGGATTAGAGTTATATGTAAATAATAATCAAGGAACTGACTGATTAGCTTATATCTAAATAGTGAGAGGACTTTCTCAACAAAAAATCAAACTTAAATTTGACCACCTGTATGTATGTGCACATATACGATGGTGCCAAAAGATGTATACACATTTTAAGAAAAGAAACAACTGTATTAAATGCGTAATACTCAAGTCACCTTTGACTTCTGCAGTGGCAAGAGGCGCTCCATGTGACTCGTATTTATCTTTGGTTATCAGTATATGTTAACTATCACAATTTTAATACAGTCTTTTCCTTTCTTAAAATGCATATACACTTTAGGCGCCCTCCGTATATACTAAATGTACTACAGAGGAGGGGAAAAATTAAAACTGTTTTTGCCTTTTTTGCCCACCAGATGGGGCTTCTTACTCTCCGAAGCAAAAGCTCTGTAAAGAAGTAAGCTGACCCAGCTCAACTCCCTTACCTTTACCAAAGTCCAGTCCAGTCCAAGAAGGCTTAGTTCAGAAAGGCTTAGGGGAGGGGAGGGGCGGAAGCAAAGCGAGAGGGGGCTGACTTACACAGCTAGAGGTCTCGTTTAGCTCCAGGCAGATGCCTTGAGTCAATCTCACTTCTTTGATGCCTGAACATTTGATTTCTCCCTGTATTAAAACAAACAAAAAAATAAATTAGCCAGTATCTTTGCAGCTCATTTCTTTCCCACCTTTTCTGCAGTTTCTTTTCTACGGGGTAATCTCTTATAAAAGATTTTAGGGAAAAGAAAATTTAAAATGTGTCAGGGGACTAGAGATTTCTAAGAGTTATACTCACCTCTTCTATCTCACCTCATCAGATAAAAAACTTTTGTTGCTAGCCCAGGCTTGCAGACAAGTAGCTATTTGCAGTCTTGGTAAACATTGGCTTGGATGGTGCAGGATTGGGAAAGGGGAGGATCTTTTCCCATTTGGGCTGTTTTCCCACCAGAGAAATACACCTTATGGGAAGCCATACAGGCAAACAGGTAATGGGGTGGTCTGGCAGATTCTAGTAACACCCATTTTCTCCTGGTCCCTCAGATCCTCTAGATTCTAATTCTGGCTCCTTCAAAAATGGAAAGCAGATAGATTCCCAGGCTCCACACGCTCATATTTTCTGCCTTTCATGCTGGAAGCTGTTGACAGCCACCAGCCCCATGGCTGAGGACCAACCATCCTTGGTCTGCACAATATGCCTGGCAAAACCACCAAACCCTCTCAGACTGAGGACATGTTATTTGTCCTAAATATTTTGCAGAAGGCAGCCCATTAAATGGGATAGAATTTCTAAATATTGCCAAAAGAGAGTGGTGCCCTGGTCAATGACAGCGATAGGTACTGAAAACAACTACAGAGGATTGGATGGATCACCCAGAATCTCCTTAATTCTCTGCACCCTAAAATGCAACACTTAAAGCACTTATTGGCCTTGTCACCTGACTCTAGCCCTTTCTACCTCTCCCATCAATATTTCAACTATGTGTCTCTATGCTATTCCTACAGAACTGACATCCCATTGATGGGGATGAGGAGAAGTGAAGAGAAGACAGAGCTTGCCCGCATACATATGAAGTGAGGAGGCAATCTGCCAGTTTTTGGCCCAATTCACCTACCTTGATGGTACTTGTGGTAGGAGAAGGTGTTATATAAGGTTCAGTGGGAGATGGCTTAAAGCTGGTGTGGATGAGTGAGGGATCTGAAACACTTCCAGGTGATGTGCTAGGCTTCCAGGTCATCTCTGAAGTTGAAAAGGTGGCTAGGGTGGTGGACGCTGTGACGACTAGAGAGGTCTGAGACTGGACAGAAGAGTTTGTGGTTGTGAGAACTGGAGTGACCACAGAGGTAGATGTGAAATTGACTGTAGTCTCTGGAATAGATCAAAACACAGGTGTGCATATGTGCACATACACACACACATACACAATCTCAGTTTATGACATCAGCATGAATTTCAGCACAAAAAAAGGGACTTTGGGGAGTTAATAGCCACTTCATGTCCTAACACTGACTGAACTCATTTCAAGCCAGCTGTCGGAACCACAGCTATAATCTGGAATGTATTAGAGGTGCCCTCAGGATTCTGAGACTAAAATAGATGCTGGTCCACCCCCAGAGAAGCCAAAGACTGCCAGTTTGAATCTGTACGCACTTTTTTTCATTTGGAAGAGATCACAGATCTCCATGGAGTCCCCATCTGATCCTCACTTCATCATAAGCTAAACTCAGTGTGAGAGAAGGGGTACAGGAAGGATTACCCATCAAAACTGGCTTCTGAGCATGGGCCCAAAGAAGATGTTGCAATGGGAAGAATCATCTAGAACTTACTTAAGGTACCCTAAGCATAATGTAGGAAACCATTAATGTAAGGTGTTGGCATGATTTCATCTGTGGTGGGAGAGTTGTCTGCAAACATCTTAAATTCTTTACCCAGACATCAGCAGCATCTTTCTGGGACCTGAGACAAACATTCTTCTTACCTGAGATGGTTGCTATGGTCCCATTGCTGTCCAAAGAGACAGACAACGGGCTGGTACTTCCAACACTGGTACTTGGTGTTGTGGTTTGCTCATGGGATAAATTTGTAGGAACAACTGAGAAGGTCCGTGGGGTAGATGACGCTGTAGTACTAGTAGTCAAATTTTCTTTATCCATGAACACAGAGGCTATAGGGAAACCGAGAGGGAAATCAGAACCTAGACCTTCTTGGAACCTCATGACATCCCTTGGTACAATTTCTTGACTTCGGGTAGATTCCATCTAGAACATTCTCTGCTGCCCCAGACAATAGGGCAGTAATAAGAACATCTTCCTGAACAGATGTTTCTGTACTAGATCACTTAAGGAAATAGAGAAGGAAAAATGTTTTATGGATACAAATGTCTAGTATAGCATTATTTATAGGAGGGGAAAGTTACAAGCCACTAAATTAATTATAATAGGATAAATGATATTTGCACTTAATATACTATAACCATTACATAATCATATACATAATTATTGCAAGCCAAAATTGATGAAAATTTGATAACATGGAAATATAAGGCAATGTTCATAATATGTTAAGTAAAGCACTAAAATATAAAATTACACCTGCATAAATATCGCAAAGATCTAACATGTGAGAAAGAATACACTTCTCAATGTATCCTTGATGGTCAAAGGATAGCTCCTTTTTGGTCACTCTCTACCCAATGCATTAACTCTTAGGAGAATCACTAGACTCACGCCACCTCTGTGCAATCCTCTTAAAAAATCTTGTCTTGGGGCGGCGCCTATGGCTAAAAGGAGTAGGGTGCCAGCCCCATATGCCAAAGGTGGTGGGTTCAAACCCAGCCATGGCCAAAAACTGCAAAAAAAAAAAAATCTTCTGTCTTGGCTTGGCACCTGTACACTGTGGTTATGGTGCTGGCCGCATGCACCAAGGCTGGCAGGTTCAATCCCAGCCCAGGCCTGCTAACAACGATGACAACCACAACATCAACAACAAAAAAAAACAGCTGGGCATTATGGCGGGTACCTTTAGTCCCAGCTACTTGGGAGGCTGAGGCAAGACAATTGCTTAAGCCCAAGAGTTTGAAGTTGCTGTGAGCTGTGACGCCACAGCACTCTACCAGGGGCAACATAGTGAGATTCTGTCTCAAAAAAAAAAAAAAAAAATCTTCTGTCTTTCTCAGACTTTGCCATTCTCAAATTCCTTTCATCCTGTACCTAATGGTCTTCAAACCCATTCTTCTTCCCATTTGTTAAGGAACTCATGTTTCTTTTAAGAAAATCTAACCTGAGAATCAAACTGATGGACTAGAAAACACAAGGCCTGGTTTCTCAGCAAATGTCATGGGGAGATGGGGAGCTTAGTTTTGGCTCTGCATAATTTAATGTGTGTGTGTTTGCGCATGTGTCTCTCAGTTTACTTCTCTCTTAAGCAAGGATCTTTTCTAGCAACCTTACATGGACTGTTGAGAGAATCAAAGAGAAAAGAAACGCCAAATCACTGTAGCATGATGTCCCTAAATCTTGTTATTCTCTGAAGATCTTCATGAGTGTTCTTGCTCTCTCTTCCACATATCCTGGGGTACTCAGTGGTATCATCCTTAGACCCAAGAAGAAAAATCTCTTACCTAGACCTTGCCCCTTACAGGGCCCACACTCTTTGCTGCTTCCCATGAGAATCAACCAGAGTATGTCATCCATTCTAGATCATACTTTGAGGACCAAGACGTCCTAGAACTTCTTGCTCAGATGCCCCTTGGCTCACGCCCAGGACCTGCAAGGACCTTTTCTTCTATACTTCCAAGGGCAAACTTCAGCACTAAGGTGTACATCTTAGTGGTCCCAGAGCTAAAGGATGGCTGCTTGCAGGGGGAAGGGTTGGTGTTTAAACTTGTGAGTGGGATGTCCCATGTATGAATACAAAATCCCCACAGTGTGGGCAAGAGTCATGGGTAGGAAGAGAAGGGGAGTGGGCTGGGGTTAGTGGCCAAAACTTCCTGCTCAGCCACATCGGTACTGAATTCCAAAACTGTGAGAGTCCCAAATTCAAACTTGGCCTTGCAGATATCCATGAAGGTATGTTTGTCAAGGAAAGAAGACAGAAGATATTTTACATATTAGTTGGTTGCCCTGATTAACAACTTTGAAGTATTCAGAAATATATTGTATAGGCCTCTATTGTACTCTTGCCTGGGCCCTGCCAGTGTTAGGAGTGGATTTGTATACAGAGTTCACATCAGCAGTTCCATCCTCAAGGAAAGGCCCCTGAGTGTCCCAGGCCACTTTAACGCTTGTCTCTCTAAATTTTCTGATTGGGATCTAGGTCTGGAATTTTTAGAGGTTCCAGGTAAATAGCAAAGCAGAATGCCACCTCTTATTCACTTCAGCAGCCAAAAAAGAGTTAGACTTTTACTTTCAAGATAATTAATCTGGGGCTAAGAATAATTCCTGAGAGGTGATGACAAAGGTCTCAGTCTCCCACGTCTGCCTCCCTCTGCAACCTGCTGCAGGTAGGTTGATGTTAATGATGAGTGCTACAGGCATGTCATGTCTTAACATCATGTGCCAGAAAAGCAGGTTGAAGAAGTGCTATTACTACCTCCATCTTAGAAAGGAACAACCCGAATCACCAATCTTGGCCAAGAGGGGAGACTATAGTTCATGAAGGGCAAGGAGCAATGGGATGCTGAGGTTTTATGGACTCTGGAGTAGATGAAGGAAGGGGGTCAGGCTTGGTCTAAACTGCTAAAAATCTGGATGTATTTTCCATGTCCCAGGAGAGCAAAAGAAAGGCCCTCATCTAGCTGAGATGGGAAATGGGTTTATTAAAATACCATAGATATGAAAGCTAATCCAAGCTTCTTCCCTCTTTAGATTGAACTCTCTTACCACTGATTTTAAGGTCAAATTCATCTGAGGTCATCATTAAAGGATCACCCTCTCAAGGCACAATTTCAAGACATCCCCTGATATCCCTCTCCCCGCCCATCCTCCCAGTCTTTCCCCAGCACGTCAATTCCTGGGAATCCCATCTGGCCCAGTCTGGCCCAGCCCTACTCTGTCTCCAAAGAAAGCTGGGCCTGGCTGAAGTGATGTCATGCTTTTGAACACCCCCCCAGGGGCCTCCTTCACCCAGACAAATACTTTTGAACTGTTCCAGATGTGAAGAGAGACCTGCTGCTGGTTTTGAGGACAGTGGTGCCTGCTCCAGAAGAGCAAAACAGCTCTGGACCCAGGCCAGCTGCCCACCCACGATGGGCGGGCGCCCAGCTGCAGCTGCCTCCTCCCACCCACCACTTGGCCAGGTGCTGAGGGACAAGTAGCAGGGTCCATCTGCAGATGAGAATGGGACCTCAACTTCAGACTCATGTCCCTGAGCCTAGGATGAGCAGAGAAGCCTCTGAGACTAAGGAACAGGACAAGAGGGAGGGCTGAAAGGCAAGGTTGAGAGATCAGATATACATGAGCTTGCACCGAGCAAGGGGACCCTTCCACCAGAGGCCTGGAGCCAGCCGTGACATAGGTGCTACAGCATAGCCACGATCAGTGAGTGAGTCTCTCAAGTTCACAGTCTCTAGAGGCCCCTGTGCTGTGCTCCCATGTAGAGACTGGGCGCTGAAGGAATGATACTTATAAGAATCGATGGACCACGGATCTTTTTATCCTATCTGCCCACACACATCCACGGCATCAAACCATCAAACACTGACCTTTCTCTATCTGAGCTTCTGATCCTCAGCTCTACAGGGGAGTTGCAGCAGCCTACAGTGGGGAGGGGGGGAGGGCTTGTCAGATTCTAAGAGACAACTGATGAGACCGCCACTCCTTTCCATTTTAGACAGAAAGAACAGCCCTTATCTTCAACTTTACAAAGACTTACAGTGCAACTTGAATAAAATCTGTCTGCTGTTGTTTACTTTTCAGTCCATCTTTTTAACTGTGTCTTGCTCGGGACCCCATCTGACCCTCGTTACCCTATTTGATCTCAACTTACAAACCTGGAGCAAGGGGAGGAGATGAGGCTTCAGGAAGATAATAAAATGAGGCTAAGAAGCCAAACAGATGTCACAAAATTCGTGCAGCAAAAGTCACTTATTAAGTCACTCTGAACTTATTCAGAGGCAATTATTCTGGTTTTTACACACAATACTAATAAACTTGGTTATCTGCTATCCTAGCTAAAGCTGAATATTAGGAAGAGACTATTAGAAGTAAATAATAATGCGAAGCAGGAGCTGAAAACTAAGAAGCAGAAATAAATGAAAAACAGACATAAGTATCGAAACCCACACCAGTCTAGAATCATTTATGGTAGGAATGAATGGATATATACACCTTAAAAAGCCTTAACAGTGTCACTGAGTTGCAGCATAGTCACATCCTTCTCATGCTGCATCTGAGTCCTGAAGGTTAAAGTCTTTTTTTTGGTACTCCAAGGAAACAAAGGCATACGCAGTACATTCTGAAAAGATTTCTACCTACTGTTTGTAAACGAAAGATTCTTTTGCTCTTGAAAGTGGGTTTATAAATTCTCAGAGGCTCAGAAAACTCTCTTACCCAAATAACTGAATTCACACATTTTACGTGACAGAGTTTTCCTATACTTGGTCTTGCTTTTCACAACCCTCTAAGTCTAGGTTTTTATCGGTGCTGTTTCCTCATCTCCTAACCAGCCACATCCATTCTGCTCATCCTTTCAAAATCTAGCACCTGGCTCAAGACGGGTATCTTAAAATAATTCCCAGGTATTTTAGTCCATGTAATTACAGGACCAGAAGGAAGGAATAAAAGTGGTCCCTACCTCTTTGTTGTTTTGAGGAACAAAGGAGATAAGAAGTATAAGCAGTTACCCTGTCTGGTCTAAAGTTCAAGAATTTGTGACTATCTTTGCTATAAGCCCCTTCCTTCTGCTTCTTAGAGACTGTGAAATACTTATCTCTATCTTTCATCTGGCACAAAATCATATGTGCCGTTTCCTCAGGATAGGCCTAACTGTCCCCTCAGATTATAAATTATCTGAGTGCCAAAACCACTTTTATATTTGTGTGTTTTACTTCTGGTATTTAGCACAACTCCAAGTTCAATAGGATTGAATGGCAACTGCAGTGGGTATATTTCCATTAACTACCCCTAGGTATTGCAGTCTTATTTTGGTGTTATATTTTAAGAGGGAATTTATTACCTTAGGGAGTGTCCATGTAAAGATAAGCAGTATTAGAAGAATTCTAAAAACCAAGTCATTTTGTTGAGGGACTGTTACATCTTTGGAGTCAGGAGTTACAAAGTTAGGTTTCGTGGACCAAACCTGGCCCATAGCTAGGCTGTTTTTATATGGCCAGTGAGTCAAGAATGGCTCTTACATTTTTAAAGGGTCATAAAATAAGATGAAGTAGAATACACACCAGAAACCACGTACGGTCCCCAAGGCCTGAAACATTTCCTATCTGATCCCTTATAGAAAAAACTGTTGTTTGCCTGATGACTTGGGGTATAAGAAAAAAAATAAAGTTCACTGACTCTTGATCCAAAAAAAAAAAAAAAAGAATTTGGGGAGAGAGAATAAATAACTTTCTTCAAGTTTCATGTTACGGTATAAGACTGAGCATCCTTAATCCAAAAAGCCAAAATCCAAATTGCTCCAAAATTCTGAACTTTTTGAGTACCATGACGTAAGTGGAAAATTTCACATGAGTGCATGTGATGGGTTGCAATCAAAACACAGTCAAAACTGTGTGTCATCAACTACACACCTACACCACTGAAAAACACAATTAAAATCAAGTAGGGGAGGGGAAAAGAAGTGGGGGAAAGAAGAGGTGGGAGGACGATTGGCAAGCTCTCACTCAATGGGCACAATGTAAGGGTATTTGGCACACTTCCTGGTAAAGGGCTCAAACTACAACTTGTATAATTAAAATAATAAAATAAAATAAAATAAAATAAAACACTTTTTGCTTCATGTACAAAATTATTAAAACTATTATGTAAAATTACCTTAAGGCTACATACATAAGGCACATATGAAACATAAATAAATTTCATGTTTAGATTTGGCTTCCATCCCCATGATGTCTCATTATATATATTCAAATATTCTAAAATCTGAAATCTGAAGCACTTTTGGTCCCAAGTATTTTGGATAAGAGATACGCAAACTCTATATTCATTCTTATTTTTCTTACGCAGAAGCGATGTGCAAAGGATTGTGCTCCGTGCTGTGGAGAGTGCAAAATAAAAGCCAATCGATCCCTTGATCCCCTTCCTTCATGGGTAGTTAGTGTCACAGTAATGTAAACAAATCCCTCAAGGAGTTTATAATCTAGTGGGGCCAACTGGAAAGGTCTCCAGCAATCGTCATGAAGGACCAGATTAAATCTGTGACAATCCAAAGAAAAGAATTAGAACTAGTGATTGGAAGTTAAAGGAAGGCTAATTTCACCACCATATATATATATATATATATATATATATATATATATGAAAACCTTAAAATAATGTAGCTATTTTTAAGAACAAAATGAGCTATTTGGGAGATAAGTGAGCTGCCCATGCTTCTTGGGAGCATTCAGACAGTATCCTTGTTGGAGTTCCTGCCCACCCTGAGATCTACCATGAATTTGATGCCTTCTTAAGCTGCAGAGGCTCAGCTGAAGAAGTGTGAATATAAACTAAGTATCTGCGATCTGAGATTTCCCAGTGTACTGAAATTTTCCTTGTAGGTCCAAACAGCAGGTTTTGGACCCCTTCCACTGTGGAACCCCAATATCTTGAGAATTCCCCGAGGGCCTATTTTTCTCCCAGGCACATTTTCTAAGGCACATCTTCTAAGTGCCCAAGACTCCCGAATGGCAGCCATTTTCTTTTTCCCTTCTTACATGTAGCCCCAGACAGGATATGGGCGGGGAGGGGTCAGAGACCTCCATGCTGTACTACTTCACCACTGTCTCTTCTGGGCTGCCCTTTAATCTTGCTCTATGCTCTCAAACCTTCAGTAAAAATCAGCTCCACACATTAACCTTGTGTCAGTGGTTCTCTAGGGAAGCTAAAAAGATAGTTGCTCAACTAGCCCTGAAGGGACAATTGCACCTGGCCCCTGAAGTTCTTCAGCCTTCTGCCTCTAGGGCTCAACCAAACACAGAGTCCACTTTATTTCCCAGAGCAAACTCTTTGCTAAAGTAAATGACAAGAAAACCACAGAACCACCTCTGCGCTATCTCTGACCTTGCATATCTAGGGTTTGCCCACAGTTTTAGGCTTTCTTACCCAAAGACCCATTAAGGCAATTTCTTAAGCAATGGAATCATCTACCTAGAGTTGCCACTCCCCTCTAAAGAGGTATCAGTTTTTATTTTATTTTATTTTATTTTCCAAATCAGGAAGAAGCAGACTTCCCAGTTACAGCAAAAGGCCTGTTCCGTTGCACGCAAAGGGTAGTGACTCATTCCCTGAAGGGCTCCAGAGTGTAGGTACTAGACAGGACACCTTGCTATATTGTCCCCATGTGGATCTCTATCTTCCCAACACACACGAATCTTTCTCCTTAGCACAAAGTCGGGGCCTTGGAGACTAAAAAACCATTGATCATGTTTTCATTTCTTGGCTAAAGAGGGAAGAGAATGTTCTCATTAGAGAAGTCCAAGCCCAGAAAAATATGGAAATACTGCCCTGGCGACTATGAGAATTTTCTTTTGGAGGGTGGTGTTCGGTTCTCTTTCCATACCTTAACGTTCTTAGTTCTCCACACTGCAGGCAATTTAGTTAGGTCAGTCACAGTCCACCAGAGAGAAGGGAGGTCCAAGGACCCTGAGGGTGGAGCTGGGTAACCACCCAGCCCTGAAAGTAAACCCAGGCCGTCCAGGCCGAAGTCTAGGGGAAGTCAGGCAATGAGACGGAGACCATAAGGACTGGAATTGGTTCCTCTTTTTTATTTGTTGCTGTAGGACTCTGCAGCTGAGTTTATCTGGGGAGTTTGGCACTTCTTGCCCTGAGCTTTTGGAGACAAAGACTCAGGGAAGGAAGGAGAAGACCAGGGAATGAGGAGGCCCAGGAGGTGGAGCTAAAGAGATAAGGAAAAGAGGCCCAGGCCCCCAAGTGTTGTATTAGCCAAGCAGGAATGCTACTGAAGACGTGTGTTTGCGAAGGTTGTGCCAGCTGGGTTGTCCCTACAAGGGGGAAACACTGGGGACCACTAAATTAGTCAGAGGTCCCCAAGGTTGCTCCTCCTCAGTCGCCATGTGGCGGAGATTCAAAGGGTGGAGTCCTCTCCCCTCTGGAAAATATCTGATAAAATTCTTTTCCCTTTTCTTTTTTTCCCTCTTACATGTAGCCCCAGACAGGATATGGGTGTGGGGTCAGCAGGCACTAAGGACCCAAAGGAAGAAGAGGAATGTGATGGGGAGGGACTGGGGTTGTTGTGAGGGTGAGGAGAGGGGCAGGCCTTGAAGGACTTGGAGGAAACAGATACTCTGAGCTGGACAAAAGGGGTTCCCTAATTACCTGAGAGACTTCCTGTCCTGGCTGGTGCTGTGCCAGTGCTGCCTGGTGGCCCCCCAGCCCCCACCCTGACTGTGGTCTGTGATCTACCCCGACCCCAACAAACAGAGCCCACTTTTGGTTGGCTGCTATGAGCAACCTCAGGGACCTCTGACTAATTTAGTGGTCCCCAGTGTTTCCCCTTTGTAGGGACAACCCAGCTGGCACAACCTTCGCAAACACATGTCTACAGTAGCGTTCCTGCTTGGCTAATACAACACTTGGGGGCCTGGGCCTCTTTTCCTTATCCCTTTAGCTCCACCTCTTGGGCCTCCTCATTCCCTGGTCTTCTCCTTCCTTCCCTGAGTCTTTGTCTCCAAAAGACTGAGCTTCTCACAGGGACAGAAAAAAGACCTTCCCAGAGCAAACTCTTTGCTGAGGTAAATGACAAGAAAACCACAGAACCACCTTCTGCCTTAGATTTTACAGTAAAAATATTTAATAGCATTTCTGCAATGGTCCTTTGGTAGCATTTCAAGGTATAGTGATTTGTTTTACTTATTCTAACAATGCATCCCAGGACAGAGAAGGACTCCTAGTATTAAAACAAAACAAATCAAAACAAAACCCCTAGAAAGCTCTTGAAGAAGGCATAAAGCTACAGCCAGCCCAAGTAGTGGGGCAAGGTTAAGAATGGTACCCAGGTACCATCGCTCGTCCCCAAAGCCGAGACACTGAACCCTCAGCATACAGCATATCAGCCTAAGGTTTTGCAGAGGTTGCATTGCTCCCCTCACCCCAACCTCAGCAGGCCAAGGCGAGACTGACACTGGCCAGCTGAGGAAATAAGAAATGGGTGGGCCCACTCGGCCCAGGACCAGGTCAGCATGTGCTGTCTCTGGCCAAATGAGAGTGGAGCATCTGACTGGAATCCAAACCATTGGCCACTGATCCTTGTTATGAGGGCACAGTCTAGCACCCATCATAGGGTTCCCAAATCTCAGCCGGTCCCATGCCCCAAAGGGCTTGCCAAAGCTAAGACCTAACTCAGACCTTCCTCCAGCCCTGAGCCAGTTCTCTCCAATTGGTTGGACACAAAGGGCCAACAGAAGAGATTGGGAGCAAAGGACCTAGCCCAGGTCACTCTGCAGGGCCATGGTGGGTGGCCTTTCCAATGTAGTGAGAATAGGGAATTGGGAGCCCCACAGGGATGGGAGCAAAAGACCAAGCACTAACAAAGTTTAAACCTTCCAACTGCAGTGAGAGGAGATGGATGGAAAATGTTATTCCTCCAATGAAAGCAATCAAATATAAATATTTATTGGGCACCTAATTTTTTTTTTTAACCAAAGTGAGAACAAAAGCTTAAGAAGTAAGCATATAGAGAGTGTCCTGACCCGTCTACCAGCTTTAGAATTTGGAAGAGGGCAGAGGAAGAAAACTCCAAACCGTAACAAGTTTGAGACTGTGCAGGGCGAGGGGTCGTAGTGAGGAGAGGAAGGCTGGGTGCAGACCATACTCTCTCTCCCGGCTGATAAGCGCAGTTTCCGAAGGAGGAATTCGAATTAAGCTTTCCAATTTTAAATGTAAGATTTTCTTTTTTTTTTTTCCACAGACCGGTCGTCATTGCCAACTCCTCTGCTCCCCTAACTCAGCCTTCTCCAGGGCGCCCTGGGCTTTGGACACGGTGTACTTCGCCCCTGGTTGACTTCCCTCGAATTCCTTAATGTCCCCCTCTGGGTCTCCATGTCCCTGTGAGCAGTGGCCTCCGGGGCCCCTTCCCTGCCACCCTCTCCGGGCCTCTGCTTTCTCAATCAACCCACAGCCACAAAACTTCCCTGCTTTTCTCCCCCCTTCTCCCGGTTCGAGATCCAACACCGCGCTCCGCACCTTTGGCAGCGCAAAGACACTGGCATCTCTACAGAACTGTATCTTAGGAAATCGTGGGTAATTCACACACCCCTCGCAGTGGCCGTCCCCTCCCTTCCCCTCCCGCCACCACAGGCTCCAGGTGAGGCGCTTGTACGGCCTGGAGCAACGGGGGCGACAGCGCGTGGGTGGGGCGGGGATCGCTCCCTCCCCAAGACTTCGCGCTGCGGCTCAGCCCCGGGGGAGCCTCTCGAGCCTCCCCGCGGGGAGCGGGGCGGCCGCGGCGCGCGGCGGTACTCACGCAGCAGACTCAGCAGGCAGAGCGCCGTCCAGCCCCGCGGCATCCCCGGCCCCGCGCGCGCGCTCCTGCGGACCAGCATCCTTCCCGCGCCGCCGCTGCCGAGAGTTGCAAGGAGTTGAGGACACTGCCCCGCGGCCCGGGACGCGCTCCTCCCGCCCCCTGCGCCCGGGCGAGGGGGAGATGCTTGCCTTCCTCCCCTCCCTTCCCTCTTCAGTCTTGGCAAGGCCGGCCCCTCTCCTTGGCCGCCACTAACGTGAGCTTCCCCGGTCAGCCCCAAAGGCGGAGGCGTTTAGGAGGGAGGCTGGGGTTGCCGCCGTCGAGGCCAAAAAAGGTGGAGGCTTGTGCGGGCCCCAGACGCCTTGTTCAACTTCTTTTGACCAAGAGGCCCCTCGACTTCCACTTAACTTTTAACCCCTTGGTGTCAGCCTTGCCGGTGGCTGGACAGGGGCAAATTTCCTCCCATTTTCTTTTTCTTTTTTCCTTATTTTTAAGTGTTAAGTAGTAACCATCTCGTGGAAGGACTCTACTGTGAAGACCTCAGGTTAGAAGTATGAGCATTTTGCTTATCGGGTAAAATTTACCCCGTGTCCGACCTGACACATTTAATGCTAGCACATTCTATGCTGCGTGTTAACGAAGCACAGAGTGCGCCGGACACACTAACGACTAAATTATTCATTTCAGCTGTCCGAACCATTCTTGTAGACCTTTCCTTTCACTTTTTTTTTTTACTGCAAGATCTAGTTGTGTTAACTTGGAGGAGTTTTTCCTGTGACTGACCTTATTTTCCTGCTTAGTTTAATCATAACCATCATCATTATCATAAGGAAAAAGGGCTTTCCTTGTACCTGGGATGGCTTCTCTCCACTCAGCCCCGCTCCAGCCTTGATCTAAGCCTCAGGGGCTCCCGCCTGTTCTCCCATCAGAAGAAAGACTTCCTGAGACTCCACCCTCCACCACCTGATCTTGAGCTTCCTGTTTCTTACCAGTTGTTCTGGGTGCTGGTGAACAGAACTGCAGAAACTGAGCTGGGCAGTCAGCCTAGTCACGGACCTGGAGGTGGAGGCTGGAAAGACAGGGGCCAGGCTGGACAGGTGATGGAACCATGCAGGGTGTAAGATTTGGCATATCCTGAGAGAACAAGCTCGGATAGCCTCAGGGAAATCGCAGGATTTCAAATAGTCAGTGTAGTCTCTTCCAAAAGCCTAAAGAGGGAGAGGGAGAAGAAAGTCTCCTGTGGTCCTTTCTGATTTCTTGTTTTGCAATCGCTCCAGCATTATGAAAGTAGATTTATCTTTATGGTCCATCTCAGCATTTGGGTTGAACAAAAGAAGGGTTTCCAGGTCTCAACTCATGACCAAAATCTGCTTATTCTGATCTCCTTGCTCAACGTTCCTTTAAATGAAGGGAATAATGCCTGTCATCACACAATCAAAACAAAGGCTTAATATGTAAATTTGTTTGAACACAACGGTATGATAGGAATCTGTTTCAAAGTGCAAATGATGATTTGGATCTGACCACATTGTTGTGGTCAAAAAGGCCTGAAGCTGGGCAGTAAAAATGCATTTTAAAGTCAGGCATTGGTCTTTCGGACTCTCAAATAAAGGGGAAAAGAAGTTAGCTCCAGTTCCATCAGGCCCCCATTCCCTGTCAACCCCCCTCAGCTCCAGGAACTGGGTCTGCTTTGGGCCCCCAGTATGAGGATGTGAACAAAATGTGGGGTTGCAATTTCTCCTAGATATGAAAAGCAGTTTGGCCCACTTGGCTCTAACTTCATTCTTGGAAATTTCTTCTGGTTACTTCAAATACCATTTCTCTCTTGTACCTGGTCCAGGAAAGAAAGGGGAGAACTTGCTCTAGTGCTTGAACTTCTTAACTGGCTTTGAGCGTAGAGAGAGGGAATGATCATACGGAGCGGAGTTTTTCAAAACATGGTCTACGCAGAATCAGAATCAAGGATAAGGGCTGAGGATCTGTACTTTCAAATAAGAACTCTTTCTGATTCTTATGCACGCTGTAAGTTCAGGAAGTCCTGGCAGAGAAAGAAGATTCGATTGGTACTGAGAGAGGATACTGATGAGAGAGGATGCCCGAGAAGGGTGAGGTCAGGGAGAGCAGGTCTTCTCAAGGAGACCACAAGGATACACCTGCAGCGTCTTCTCCATGGTGACTCAGCTGTTGGGAATTTGTAAACTTAACTTCCTGGAACTTGGAAATTTCCAAGTTCTGTGAAATATTGTAGTTCTGTAGGGGCTGGGACAGCATCTCCCGCTTGATTCAAACTGGCCAATGAGAAGGGTACCTGTGAGGTGGAACTTTTTGACTGTCGATAAAAAGGGAAAAACCAAGCCAGTCGGGGAGCGCTGCCTTTTGGAATTCTTCTATGCTGTAAGCTCCTGGCTGGTGAATAAAGCCCTTCCTCTCATAAACGTGGTGTTTGGGTGCTCTTTCTCTCCGTTGGGCCTTGTCTTCCTGCAATTCTGAGAAGGCTGAGGTCTAGGAGAACCGGTCTTCTCAAGGAGACCACAAGGATACACCTGCAGGGTCCTCTCCATGGTGACTCAGCTCTTGGGAATTTCCTGGAACTTGGAAATTTCCAACTTCTATGACATCCTGTAGTGCTATAGGGGCTGAAATTGCATCTCCTGCTTGATTCAAAGTGGCCAATGAGAAGGGTATCTATGGGTTGGAACTTTTTTGACTGTTGACAAAAAGGGGAAGATCAAGCCAGACGGGGAGCACGGCCTTTTGGAATTCTTCTATGCTATAAGCTCCAGCTGGTGAATAAAGCCCTTCCTCTTATAAACGTGGTATTTGGGTGCTCTTTCTCTCCAATGGGCCCGTCTTCCTGCAACAGTACAAAGGAGTGAGGGCAAAGTGGATGTCAGGTTTCAAGGAAGGAACATAGGAGTAGAGGGTATGAGATGCTGGCAAATCATTGCCTCTGAGAGACCAGAGCTGTTTCTTTTCCAGCCTGCAAGGCTATAGACAGCACCAAAACAATGAAGGTGATAATGAGTGGCCACTCTATGTATTTCTCAGCATCACTGAGGTTCATCACTGCAAGCACACACACCCTCTCCCAGACCACCCACAAACACAAATTTCTAACCACTGGACACATGTCCACTTAGGAACTCCAGCCTTATGTTTCCTTATAAGCCAGACAGAGTGGAGCTATCAAGTCTCATCAAGGCCCCAGCTTTCTGGGCTATTCCCCAATTCTGTGCTCCCCTGTTCCATCACATCAGCTATTGCCAGGAGAGAATGTTAGCTACACTGCCCAGAGACGGGGTGCAACGGGAACATGCTGAAGAATATCCTCATAGGTCATGACCACTTCGTATTAAACATCTCCTACTCCATCCTACCCCCCAATCACACACACATCACATCAATCTAACCTAAAGTAGACCCTCATCCCATGTTAAATACATATAACATCTTTGATGTTCAAAGAAATAAAGTCAATGGTTTTTGTAATTTTGAGTTTTAAAATAAATTTTTCATTTTGTTCTTAAAATTCAAACTTTAGGCCGCGCCTGTGGCTCAACGGGCTAAGGTGTCAGCCATGTACACCTGAGCTGGCGGGTTCGAATCCAGCCCAGGCCGGCCAAACAACAATGACGGCTGCAACCAAAAAAATGGCTGGGCGTTGTGGCGGGCGCCTGTGGTCCCAGCTGCTTGGGAGGTGGAGGCAGGAGACTCGCTTGAGCCCAGGAATTGGAGGTTGCTGTGAGCTGTGATGCAACAGCACTCTATCCAGGATGACAGCTTGAGGCTCTGTCTCAAAAAAAAAAAAAAAAAAAAAAACTCAAAATTCAAACTTTATTGCAGTTACATAATACTATTAAAAAGATGAATTGTAGTTTACAAGTTGATTAAGTTTACCTTTTGCAGGCATTTAATGAAAATGTTGTTAATTTTGGTTTTTCAATTTCATATTTTTGCAACCAAGACTTTTTTCCCCACATTGCAAGGTTTTTGGTGAGTTTGGAAGCACTCAGGGTTTGGGTCCTCGGTTGACAGGGAGGGATCCTTGGTGGTGGAGGTGTGCAGGTGGTGGCATGAGACTTATAGAACCTACATCCTGAAATAAGTGCCTTCTTTCCTCTTTCCATCTTTCAGTTTCCCTCCAGTGCTTCCTCTTGGCAGAGCCTAACCAGGAACCAGCTAACGATGGAGTCTGGGAAACCTGGTGACTGCTCCCAGCCCCAAGGTAACCTGCAAGAAATCACCTGGATGCAGTGTTTGCCTCTACAATTGGCAGGTATTCTACGGCCCACATCCCAGAAAGGCTCAGACCAAATTATGATGGCTGAATCACAGGGGTTATGGAATCCATTTAAAAACATACGGCCAGAACCCAGTGGAAAGAGTTGGCGTATATAACACATATGAGAGCAGGGTGGAAAGTCTGCGCTATCTCAACCTAGTGTTTTGCTCTGGGGTGATGACGTAGTTATAAGGAACACAATGGTGATTGAGTCAGGGGATCAGCAAACTGAAGTTGCTTGGAGCCAGTGTACACCTTGCTCTACTGGGAGATGCCAGGGCAAGTAGGCCTGGTCACAGGTATTCATCATCTGGGCAGGCGTCCCTTTCGTCAGCATTGCTGAGGCAGAGCATCTAGGAGCCAGAATGATACCTCTAATATATAATTTAGGGAGGACATGGCTGTCAGCCCCAAGGCGGCATGATCTAGTCCTTTGTGGTTCATGACTTTCTTTTTCTATCCCTTTCTACCTGTAAGTAACACTCTCATTTATTCCATCTCATTGTAAATATCCCATTTACTATACTTTTATATTCTTACAGGTTACTAACTTACTACAAGTTGAGCATCCCAAATCTGAAAATCTGAAGTTCAAATGCTACAAATTCTGAAAATTTTCAGGTGCTCATTGGAGTGTTTTGGAGTTCAGAATTTTGGATTTGGGGTGTTCATCCAGTAAACATAATGCAAATATTTTAAAATCTGAAATACTTCTGCCCCCAAGCATTTTAGATAAGAGATGCTCAGACTGTATTTTTATCACATCTGAATTCTGCCTGTGTCTCACAAGTGACTTGCTTACTTTTATCTATAGTTAATAAATCTGATGAGTTTCACCCATCTATTTGCTTTTCTTGTCCTCTGTAGCAGAATTGAATATTCTTACCTAACAGAGCAAACACACTTTATGCCCAGCATTGTAGAGAAAAGTATAGAGGATGAGGCTGGGGATTAGTGACACAAGATGAGTACTCGGCATTAAATAATAGTTTCATACATTTTTCATACAGAAAACCATTTTCCTAGTTCCATTTCTAAGTAATCTCTTCTTTCCCTGATGATCTGACATGCCATTTCTGTCATAAGTCAACATTTCTTATACAATAGAACCTCCATAGTTGACCACCTCCCCTACATTGACCATCTCCTTAAGTTGACCTAATTTTCATAGACTGGACACATACCACATGTATGTTTCAGTACAGTAGGCCTTAGTTCCTTATGTTGACCACCTCTGTCTGTGGACCAGTTTGTTATAGTCCCTTAGGTGGTCAACTTAGAGGTTCTAATGTGTATGTGGGATCTGTTTCTGGACTCTCTATCCATTGGTCACTGCATATGTCCCTGTGCCTTCATCATTACCTTATTACTATAGTATTAAATAAGTCCCAACATCTATTGGGCAAGTCTTCCTGTCCCTAATTTTCTTCAGAAGTGCTTTGGCCATTCTTGGTTCTTTATTTTGTCATACAATAATAATTTAATAAATGCTTATCAGATTCCTTTCCGAAACAGCTTTTTGGATTTTGATCAAAATTGCTCCATAGATTAATTTGAAGAGAACGAATTTTTCATTCAATGAACTGGGTACGTATCTCCATTCCTTGTATCTTCATTGAAGTTTATGAATTGTCCGAAGTGGCTTTAATCATCTTTTGTTAGACTTATTCCTAGGTAATTGATTCCTGTAAATACTATCTTTTTAAAAATTATTTTTGTTGCTAGGACATGAAAATACAATTCATTGTCTTATGTTAATCTTTTATTGAGCTACTTTGTCAAAGTCTCCTATTATTTCTAAGTAGTTATAGATTCTTTTGGGCTTTCTATGTAAGTAATCATATCAAGTGCACATGGTGATAATTTTATGTTTTCTTCCCAATCCTTCTGCCTGTGATTTGTTTTTCCCAAGTTAATGTAGTGGTAAGAACATCCAAGGAAGAAAAATGTGGTGATCTTACACATCCTTGCCTCATTCCAGATTTTGAAGTGGAAACTTCTAATGTTTCTAATATTTCCACATTGGCTTAATTTTTTATACATGATTTGTATTGTGCTAAGGAAATTCCATTCTATTACTAATTTACTAAAAGATTTTTTCTTTTATAATGAACTTACAATGATTTTTAGATGTCCTATCTATGGCTATTAAAATGATATATGGGTTTTCCCTTTTAATATAGTAGTGTGGTTACTTATATTTATAGATTTTCTAACATTAAACCAACTTTGCATACTTGGGTTAAATCCAAATTTGTCATGATTTATTATCCTTTTTATACACTATAGAATTTAATCTGCTAATGCAATCTTCTATTTATGATTTCTTTGCTACTATAGTTATGAATGAAATGGGATTGTAATTCTTCCTTTATTTTGTGTTATTGCCTGGTTTCATTTTGGGGGTTATGAAGTCCTTATAAAATGATTTGGAGAGTATTTATCTTTTAATCTATTCTTAGGAAAAGTTTGTATAGGATTGAGATGATTGCTTTCTTTTAAAAATTTATTAGAATTTGCCTGTAAAATCATTTAGGCCTGGTACTTAGTGTGGGACTTTTTTGCAATACTGTTTCCATTTCTGTAATTGTTATGAGTTCTCAGATTAAAAAAAAATTCCTCTGGAGAAAATTTTGCTATTTTCCTAGAAAACTGTGTATTTATCAAAGTTGTCAAATTGCTGTTGATAAAATTCCTATTTTCTTGTTAATTTGTACTTTATCTAGAGTATGTCTCCTTTTTCATCCATGTTACTACTGTTTTGTGAGTAATTTGTTACAATTATTTAAATTACAAAAGTCTTCAAATCATTTACAGATGCATATGTGTCTATACCTATATTAATATATATATGTGTATATATATATAACTTCAAGTGGGTTGGAGACTAATTCTTATGTGGTGAAAATATCCCTGTCTTACACTTGAGTGGGTGGGGCTGTTCCTTAGAAGGGAGTGAACTTGGGCTGTTCAGGCTGACAGGCACCCACATTATCTGTTGGCATGTTCCACAGGCCCCATGGGATACCATTAAAGGCAGAAATGTAATGATGTTCAGAAAAGAAACACACAATGCAATGCCACATGTACTACCTCCCCTCTAAGGATAGTCCTAGGGCTGCCACCCCAGTTTTTTCTTTTTCTGTTTTGTTTTTTATTTATTATTAAATCATAGCTGGGTAAATTAATGCAATCGTGGGGTACAATGTGCTGGTTTTATATACAATTTGAAATATTTTCATCTAACTGGTTAACATAGCCTTCACGGTATTTTCTTATTGTGTTAAGACATTTATATTCTACATTTAGTAAATTTCACATGTATCCTTGTAAGATGCACCATAGGTGTGGTCCCACCAATTACCCTCCCTCTACTCATACTCCCTCCTCCCCTCCCTATCCCTTTTCCCCATATTCTTGGGCTATAATTGGGTTATAGCTTTCTTATGACTTGGTTTCATAGTAGGGCTGTGTACATTGGATACTTTTTTCCCCATTCTTGAGATACTTTGCTAAGAAGAATATGTTCCAGCTCAGCATCTGTGGCTCAAGTGGCTAAGGTGCCAGCCACATACACCTCAGCTGGCAGGTTTGAATCCAGTCCAGGCTGCCAAACAACAATGAGTGCAAACAAAAAATAGCTAGGTGTTGTGGCAGGTGCCTATAATCCCAGCTACTTCGGAGGTGGAGGCAGGAGAATCCCTTAAGTCTAGGAGTTAGAGGTTGCTGTGAGCCGTGATGCCAAGGCACTCTATCCAGGGTGACAGCTTGAGGCTCTGTCTCAAAAAAAAAAATTTTTTTTGATTCAAATAAGCATTGTTATTGATGGAAATAAATATTCACTAACTATTTGCAGCATAGATAGCCAAGTCTACCAACATCTATCCTGTTTCTTTCTTAACATTTTTGCTATGAAGCTGCCTGGCTAGGGACTGCCTTTCTTGACTTCCTCTGAAAGTTAGGAGAGAGAATGGACTGGTTCTTCTCAATGAAATGTGAGCCAAAGTGATATGTTACTTCAAAGCGAGGCAGATGAAAAGAAGCTGGGCCTTTTTTGCCCTCCTCTCAGCTGGCTTCAGAGGTCCACCTTCCATCTCCACACCTGTGGTCAGGATACAGAGCCACAGGATGGAATCAGCAAGCAGAGCAAAGCTACCCACCTGCCCTGGACTGCTTAAATTCTGAGGTTTATCTGTTACACCAGAACATCACCCTGCCTATTCACTGATAGTCATAAGGAACAATTCAAATGTCAGAGATCACTGACAGCTGTGAGCAAATTGCTTTCTCCTTTTAGAAACTGTTGTTTAACTTTCTTTGACATTCAAAGTTTTATTCATTTAATCCTGTGGCAATGATTGGAAGTTAGCTTAAAATCTCTGTTCTAAAGGAATTCATAATCTTATTTAGGTGAAACAAGCATATAAAAAGCTAAAGAATCATGCAAAGCAAGATATGATGAAAATCAAATGGGTGGGAAAGGAAATAATTCCTACAGAAATTCTGTGAAGGACTTTTAATTGAGAAAAGATCTGTGAAGGATGCCAGGACTTTATGAATATTTTAGAAGGAGAGTAGGATTGAAAAAACAGAGATGACTGTAAGAATATTCAAAATGGGGTTAGGGTGAAAAATTGCATGAATGTGGGAATGAAGAAAATATATTTAGAGGACTATAAGGGTATGGGATTGCAACATTTAAGAGGATTGAATTTGAACATCATTCAATAGTCATTTAAAAAATATTTGTTGGTCAGGTAGGTCTGGCACTGAGCTAAGTATTGGAGAGTATAACAGTTCCTACTGTCCTAGAATTTACAGTCTACTGATACAGACAGACCGAGATTGAATTTGCATCTCTACTAGTTAGGAGCTGTCTGAACATGGGGGAGTCACCTAACGTTTTATTTCTTTGTTCTCCTATCTACATCATTAAAATGATAATTCTACAAGCTTCTTATGAGATTGTGTTGACTATAGGGAGCAATGAAGTTGGAAATAAAGTGTTATACTTTGTTTCTTTTTAATTTTCTTTTTTAAATGGACACTTAATTTTACATATTCATGGGGGTAACTAGTGATGTTTTGATACATATAATGTATAGTGATCAGATCAGAGCAATTAGTACATCCATCATCTCATACATTTATCATTTGTTTCTGTTGGAAACATTCAGGATCTTCCTTCCAGTTATTTGAAACTATACGTTGTTTTTTACCTTTGGTCATCTGCAGTGGTATGGAAGGCCAGAATTTATTCCTCTTATCTAGTTGTAATTTTTTGTTTTCTAACAAATTTCTCCCTATCCTTCTCCTCCTCTTACCCTTCTCAGCCTCTAATACTCTGTTCTACTTTTTACTTCTATGAGATCAACTTTTTGAGCTTCCACCTAAGTGACAACACCTGGTACTTAACTTTCAGTCCTTGACTTATTTCACTTAAAGTAACGTCCTCCAGTTCTACCGTGTTACTGAGAACGATGGATTTCATTCCTTCTTACAGCTGACTAGTATTCCACTGTGTCTATGTGCACACGCCACATGTTCTTTATCCACTCATCTGTTTTTGGCTATTGTGAACATAGTGATGAGTACAGTGCTATGATAAGTATGGGGGTTCAGATGTCTCCTTGATATACCTTTTCTTTGGATGAATCCCAATAGTGAGATTACTGTATCATACAGCAGTTCTAGTTGCAATTTTTTGGAGGAACCTCCACACTGTTCTCTGTTGTGATTGTACTAGTTTGCATTCCCACCAACAAAGTGTAAGAGTAAACTTTTCTCTGCATCTTCACCAGCATTTGTTGTTTATTGTCTTTTTGATAACAGCCATCCTAACTGGAGTGAGATAATACCTCACTGTGGTTCTGATTTGCATTTTCCTGATGATTAGTGATGTTGAACATTTTTTAAATATACTTTTTGGCCATGTGTGTGTTCTTTTGCAAAATGTCTGCTCAGATTATTTGCCCATTTTTTTAATGGATTTTTTTTTTTTTGCTGTTGAGATGTTTGAGTCATTTATATAGTCTAAATGTTAATTCCAAGTCAGATGAATAGCTTACAAATATTTTCTCCTATTCTATAGATTGTCTCTTCACTCTGTTGATTATTTCCTTTGTTGTGCAGAAGCATTTTAGTGTAATATAATTCCATTTGTTTATTTTTGGTATTCTTGCCTGTGCTTTTGAGATCTTACTCATAAAATCTTTTTCCAGGTCAATGTCCTGAAGCATTTCCCCTATGTTTTCTTCTAGGAGTTTTATGCTTTGTGGACTTACATTTAGGTCTTTAATCCATTTTGGGTTGATTTTGTACAGGGCAAAATGTAGGGGCGTAGTTTCATTCTTCTACATAGGAGTGGACATCCAGTTTTTCCAGCATAGAAATGAAGCTTTGATTATATTCATGAAGTTTCTTGAGTGTCAAGCCAAAGACTTTCAAGTCTATCCTTAGGTAATTACACAATGGACAACCACTGAGGTTTTGTGAGAGGGAAGTCATGTGGCAACACTAAACAGACAGGACAGGGATTGGGGGCATAGGAAAAGAACAAAGGCAAAAAAATCTTTTTAGGATATTATAGCAACTGAAGTGATAACGGATAAGAATAGTGAAAATAGAAGTTGATAGAATGTTTAAGGATAACACTGAAGTTTGTAAGTTTGTTTAACTAAAAGGAGCACTAGCATGATGAAGTAGGGTGAAAAAATAATAAGTTAGATTTACAATATTCAGTTGGAAACATCCAACAGATAATTGACTATTTTGATTTGAAACTTGGAAGAAGCTAAAGCTAGAAATACTCTTATGAACCATCAGTAGAAATGATAGCATTGAGTATATTTATGTATAGCTGATAGAAATAAGAACAACATGTATATACCTCTTCAATAAGCCAGTTTCACATTGGACAACATAATCCCAGTGGGAAATAACAAATGCTACCCTTTGAACAGATCTTGAATATGTCATTCATTCATTCAAGTTATTTATTTAGTATCCAATATGGTGCAGGCACTGTGTTAGACTCTGAGCAGCCTAGATAGACACTGTCTCTGATACCTCACCACACTTAAAGGGGATTTAGAAAATAAAATAAGCAAATGCTCATCTGTATGATAAGTACAGAGATCAGGGTGCTCATTGGAGGGATATCCACAAAGTGAGATTCAAGCAAGCTTCTTAGAGTAATTAAGAACATTGAAAATGTGCAGGATTATTCAGGTGAAAATTGAGTGGACTGGTGTGGGGAGTATGGCAGAGGGAACAGAAAGTGCAAAACTCAGAGGCAAGAGAGAAGATGCCAAGATTAAGTGGTCTAGAGATATTTAAGATGGTATCAGAGTATTGTCCAACCTGCAGCCTGCAGGCCACATGCTCATTATTTAAGTTCTATTTTGCTTATCTGTGGTGCTGGATATCACTAAATTTATGCACAAAATTTATTCATCAGTTTTCATTAGGGTTTTGTATTTAATGTGTGGCCCAACACAACCCTTCTTCTTCCGGTGTGTGGCAGAAACATTTGGACACCCCTGAATAGGCATATGAAAGAAGTGGGGGATGTGGTAAGTAAGGCTGGGGCTGAGGGTAAATCATTAAGAGCATCATAGGCAATGCTGAAAATTTTGGACTCTATATGAAGACCCATAAGGAGCCTTTAAGGAGTTTTGAGGAGTTTTTGTTTTTGAATAACTTCTTTATGAAGATATAATTCACACACCATATTATTCATCTATTTACAAGTTCATAATTCAGAAGCTTTTTCCTACATTCACAGAGTTACATGATCATCACCACAGTTAATTTTAGAGCAGTTTCATTGCTCCCCAAAGAAACCCCATACCCATTAGTAGTCATTCTCTACTTTTCCCATCCCTATTAGCCTTAGGCAGCCACTGATCTATGTCCTGTTTCTATCAGTGGAATCATGCAAATATGTAGTTTTTCACTGAAGGGTTTTAAGCTAGGGGAGTGGTACCTTCAGATTTGCTTTATAGAAAGATCAATCTGTCTGCGTATAGTCTGGATTGAATAGGGTAGGGGATGGTGAGCTTAGAGGTGAGGAGATCCATTAGGAAGTTGTAGAGGGAGTCAGGTAAAAGAATGTGGTAGCCTGAACCTGGTGATGGTTATGAAGAGGTGATGCAGAGAAGGGGATGGTTTGAAGGGCCATTCAAGAGGTAATCTAGATGGGGCTGCTAATTAATGAGATGCAATATACAGGGGCAATGAATAGAGAAGGATGGCTCTCAAGTGTCACCCTTGGCAGTGGGTAGATGGTGGTGCTTATCACTGAGATGGGTTTCCCCCACAGGAAGAGAAGGTGAGGCATCAGAGTTCACTTATGATATGCAAATGCCCGTGCTTTGGCTGATATTAGCATCTCATAATAATGATGACACAGATCCTTAGGAAAATAGGAAGATTATATTATTTTTCAGTCTTTCATAAGATCCCAGAATAGCCAACTCACATACATATTTCATAATAATTCAATACAATTTAAAGTTTATTTAAATGTTAATGGAAGCATATTAGTATCAAAGGGGGAAATTTATTAGTTTTGCTTGAATTTTACTATGTCAATAATTCGTCGCCTTTGAAAATCATAACCTAAGTTCCCTCAGGCCCAAGGGGCTTCATGAGGTCCTAGAGGACATCTACCATCCTTGGTGAGGAGTGTACCTGAATTAAATCAAAGTGATGGGGATTGATTACAAGGTCAATTTTCAATTACCTGTACTAATAGAGTTGGGGCATGAGTAATCCCAAACTGTGGTTAACCAAAAATCATTTATATTTGCTTTTAGATTGCATTATTTAAGCTATTTATAGTAGTTGAGTTTCTAACCACATTTTTCTTTTGTGATTACTAGCATTAATGTGTACCCCCTGCCTTCACACTAATTTTTGGCTAATGGAAGTGGCCCAAATATGCTAAGTGAGAAGGATATAGCATTTGGGGATTTTATGTATCTTACATGTCATCTACAAATCTGATCATTCACATAGATAGATTTTTTTTAAAGGTCTTCAAGGATAGAAATTACAAATCTCCCTTGGTAACTTGCTCCTTCTATTTGAGAATATTTATGATTGGGAAATAATTTTCCAATGCTAATTTCAGTTCTTCTGCTGAAATACAAACTGGGAGAAATAAATAAGTAATCAAGCCTTGCCCGCTATGGACTTACTCTGATAATGCTACAAATTCCTCTGAAGTCTTTTCTTTTCTAAGTGGAACTAGTGCCTTTCTGTTTGTCATTTTATTTCCTAGCCAATCATTAGCTGCTCCGAGAAATTAAAGATCAGGAAAAAAGGCACAAGAGCATGACATTTTCCAATAAAAAATCTACATTTTACCAATAGTAACCCTGCAATAAGAAATTTGTTACATCTTTTTAGCCTTTTTTCCTCAATAAGTAATATATGTTTATAAAACATGAAAAAAATGGAAAAAAAAATAAAAGTATCTATGATTCCTTCAGCTGGAGGGGAACACTGGATCCCTGAATCATCTGGACTTCCACTTCAACTCTCAGCAACTGGAGGAGCTGGATAGAGAAGGCACTCTAGGTGTTAAGTACTCCAATCAGTATTATAATGGTTAAAAGCTATATCCTCATTCAGAACCGTTAGGCCTGATGACCCACACAGAATTGTGGGGAAACCACAAAGACACCTTTTCTGCTCTAGCCGGAGGTCTACACTAAACACAAGTGGGGCGGCTTCCCTAGGCCGTCTGCTGCGCACACAGAGCCTACCTTATGCCTTGTTATGCTTCGAGGTGTTATCCGTAGACTAGCTGCACTGCATCACCCAGAAGCTTCTTAGAATTGAGGATCTCAGACTTCACCCAAGATCTACTGAATCAAAATGTATGTTTTAACAAGATCTCCAGGAACAACCACATGATAACTCATTGGTATTGCTGCTCGGTTGAAATGCATTGTTAGAGTTTATAGATTGGTAGTGAGTAAAGGCGAGTAACAACCAAAGAAGAGCACAGTGAAGAATGCAACAAAGAGAGGAAGAGAAATTCCTTGCAAAGCTTAGGGCAGAACTGCTCCAGGTGACTCTGCCTTCCCTGTGCAGGGTGCTTCTCATGAGGGAGGCACCTCTAGTCTTACTGCACCAACTGTGAGTCAGAAAATGGGGAACTGAATTCAAGATTAAGTCACAGTCCACAATAATTATCTTAAACTATTACTTCCTTACATTAAAGAACACTCCCTGGCACCATGACGCAATGTCATACCTTCTGCCTTAAATTTCAACTCATTTTGGTGGAGAAATGGCACTGGGGTATCAAAGGAGTCTTGGGCACCCCTCTAGAGGTGAACAATGGGATATAAGCAGGTATATATTCAATTTTTTTTGTTCATGTCATATGAATGAAACTAACTGTACCCCAAAGGGTTCAATCTGTCAGGGGCTTTGCAATTAAGAAGGACATTTTCAATAGCTCCAACATATCTACCTTCAGCCCTCCCCACCATGATAGCTCCTTTCCCTTTCTTCCCCCACAATGCAAATTAAACCACTCTCTTATCTAATTCCAAAGCCCCCTCTTCTTCTTTCTTGTACTTCTTTTCTGACAACAGCATCAATTACAACAAGACTTACTCTAGCAGGAAATGGAAATATAGTGTGTGTGTGTGTGTGTGTGTGTGTGTGTGTGTGTGTGTGTGTGTGTGTGTAGGGGGCAGGAAGGCTAGGAAGAAGAAAGGTAGGACACCGAGCATGTGTGTGTTCTCTGTCTCTTTCTTACATACACACACATGCACATGTGCACATGCAATTCAACTTTTCCTTCAACACTTAGATCATGTAATTCAAATAGTTTCTTATCCATTTTTAAATTTAGCAATACTTTATATTTTTCTCGGTTAATAAATATTCCTATGAAACACGGTTAACAACCTCACAGTATTTCAATGTATGAACTTGCCAAAAATCATTCAGCTAGTGCCCTGTCGTTCTCGAACGTTTAGGTTGTCTCCCATATTTTTTATGTTTGTAAATAACGCTGCAATGAACAACCTTGTACATAAATCTGATTCCATATCTTTCATTATTCTTTCAGGATAAATTTCATTTGACTTTGATGATAGCCATAAACAACCTGACCTTAAATTGAAATATCTTTGTCCAGAACTCAATTATACTGTGGCTTTTCTCCAAAAGAAAACACATTGTGGGGTTTGAATGTCAGGTTTTTAATTAAGCAGATTCCACAGGATTGACTCTCTTACAGGTACCTAAAATTTTAGCCACAGTGAATTGCAGTAGAAATGTCTGCACCCTAAAGCTCAGACAGGACAAATTTAACTCCTCCCGCAGGACTGAAACATATTGAAAGTGGTGATTCTCAAGCAAAGAGGTAACAGTCTATCTTATGCCACATTCATAAACTCTGGTTTCTAGAAGACGTTATATTCATTATTTTAGGCTAAGACATTGTTGATAAATTTACAAAATGACTAAAGGCTCTGTGTGGTTCAAAATCTTTTTTATTTGCAAGTCTAAATAGAAGTAGAGTGATTAAATGATCATTTTATCATCTTCGCTTGCACAAAGCTGTTAATAACTTTAGTAATAGCCATCATTTGTAGAGAACGTACTATGTTCCAGGTACTGTGTTAAGCACTTTACAACCTGTGTTCATTATTTGTTATCTCGCAGCTTCCACAGGTCAGGAATCTTGGTGTTGCTTAGCTGAGTCCTCTGACTCAGAGTTTCTTATCAGGCTAAAATCAAGGTCTTTACTCACTGTTACCTTAAGGTTCAACCAGGAAGATCCATGTCCAAGCTCACTCATGAGATGTTGGTAAGATTTAGTTCCTCGTGGACAGTTGGACCAAGGGTCTCAGTTTCTTGCTGGCTGTTGGCTAGAGGCCTCCCTCACTTTATTGCCACTTATGTCTTGCCCAGGACAACCCACAACATAAAAGTTGGCTTTTATGCAAGTGAGGAAGCGGTAAGGCAAAAAAGGGTGAGCAAGATAGAAGGCAGAGTCTTTTTGTAAACAAATCATGGAAGTGACTGGCACTCATCATTTTTGCCATATTCTATGAACTCTGAGTGAGTCATTGGGTTTAGCCCATGCCCAAGACAATGGAATGAAAACAGGAGATGGGGATTATTGGGAACTATCTTAGGGGCTACCTACCACACAACCATTATCTCATTAATCCAAACAGCAGCCCTTTGAAGTAGATATTGTGAAACCCCATTCACAGATAAGGAAACAGAGCTGCTTACAGTCACTAAGTGGGGACTTTGGGATTCAAATCTGTTTCTCTGACTTCAGTACTTACGTGCGTGACCACTGTACTATGCTTCCAGTAGGATATTGGATTTGTAAAGTCTGTGGGGTGATGGAAATATTTTAGTGGAAACTTGAGTCAACTCTTAGCTTCTGGTTTACTTTGGCACTCTCGGTTTATTTCTCACTTTCTGCCCCACATCTTCTGATGTTTAAGTGAAATTGCTAAGCTTAACCTCAGGGTGTTAGGTTAGAGACGGACGATCCAGGCCTATTCAGTTGCCTGCCTTTTGGGGGCCCTGGTGAAAGTTAATTGGCATCTAAATCTCTCTCCAGAATTCTTGTATGTCTTTCCCATTCTCAGCTCACATTGCATATTAGCATTGAAGATGATTTGCAAGATAAATATCATTGGAGAAAACCCACCATGGTCAAGAATTAAACACACAAGCATAGTCCTGAACATGTTCTCCGGGAGGTATCTATTCATTTTCCCTAACCAGTGGAGCTATAAATCTGGCCTGTGCTCAGCACACTGTATGTGTTTTGCTTTATGAAGGCATAAATCACCAAGATACAATTTGGGTTTGATTTTTTGGACACTTAATTTGCTTAAATGTTCAGCAGTTCATAGACGTAAATTGTGCTGGGCATAGCTCCAAGTGGAATAAGCTAAGAGCAAGAAAGCTATACATATTAGGATGTAATTCAGAAGAAAAATCACCCTGGCGTGTCAAGTAAGTCCTCTTTATAAGTTACTTATAAATAACTTTCCTCCATGAGCAATATAAACACTTAGTAAATACTTCTACAAGAGGGAGCATTGTAGTAGATTTAGTTTAAAGAAACCTCCTACATAGGAATACCTGCATACTGGTAAAGCACAAGGGGCAGAGGATATGCCATACATGTTTGACAAAGTAACCATATTGATTGATTATTGTTTAATATTGGAACAATGCCTAAGAATCAAGACGTATGGATTTTTATCCTGCCCGCCACTGATGCAACGTATGGACTTGACCTAGTCTCTTAACTTTTCTGAACCTCAGCTTTCTCACTGAAAATGAATGGTTGCATTTGATGAGCTCTTAATTGCCACCTAGTTCTAAAATATGGTTCTAAATACTTACTGAGCATCTCCAAAATCACCCACCTCGGTGCCATGGAGAAGACAAAGGAAAACATAAAGACACCCGGGGGACAAAATACACAGAGGTTGGGAAAATTAAATACCAATGGAAGAGTTGCTTACCAGTGTAAGACCACAGAGAAGTCTGTGTAAGTGTATAGAGGCCAGTGTTCCCCAAGACATTGGTGTTTACCTCTGGTACAGCACACGGGGCAGGAACACCTGAGAAAGGTCAGACCACAAACTATCTGGGATTGTGGAATCCCTTTCCCCTCTTCCCGCGGAAGCAGCTGCATCTGAACCTCTTAGCTTCCCTCGGAAGGAGGGCTCCTTCTCCTTGGCAGGAGTGGATGCGCTTTCCCATACTTGATGAATTGTCTTAGACAACTCCTGGAAATACCTGGCACTCAAACCCAAACTGCCTTGTCTCCCCATGGATAGGTTTGTGCTCGCACTTACCTTTTAGGAAGGAAGAACAAAAAAGGGGCAAGGTCCCCCTAGTACCCACAGACCCATTTTGTGTCTAGCACTTGTTCTGTGACATGAAGGGAATAACAGGGAACCCAGGCTTCCTCTCACTGACCTTTGCACTATGAATTTCTCCAATAAAATCTATTCCTTAATCCAACAGCTCTCAGACTTCCGTATGCATCAGAGTCATTCGGAAGGGTTGTTAAAAGTTAGCTTGCTAGACCCCTTTCCTAGAGTTTCTGGTTCATTAAGCTTGGAGTTCCCAAAAGATGGGCGTTGGAGCAAGAACATTGGCATCACATGGTAACATTAAAAATATAAATTTTGGGGTCAATGTTAGCATTAAAAATATAAATTGGCCCCCAAACTTATATTTTTAATGTTTCCATGTGATGCCAATGCTCTTGTTCCCATGCGCATCTTTTGGGAATGCTAAGATTAAAGTTCTAATCCCTGTTAGATTATACAGGGTGCCCCACAGGTTTCTCAGTCATATCCTCTGAGAAACCTCTTCTGACCTCCAGTCAGAATGGGAAATTGGAATGAGAAAATGGGAAATTGTAGCTAAATGTACACAAAATATATATTACAACTTTTTTTTATTTTATTGTCTTTATTATTAAATCATAGCTGTGTACAATAGTGCAATCAAGGGGTACAATGTGCTGGTTTCTTATACAATCTTAACTATTTTCATCAAACTGATTAACATAGCCTTCCTGGCATTTTCTCAGTTATTATATGAAGACATTTGTATTCTGCATTTAGTAAGGTTCACCTGTACCCTTCTAAGATACACCGTAGGTGTGGCCCCACCAATTACCCTTCCTCTGTCCCAACCTCCCCTCTCCCCTCCCTAACCTTGCCCCTTTCCCCATATTCTTGTGTTATAGTTGGGTTATACCCTTCATATGACAGCTATAAATTAGCTCCATAGTAGGGCTGAGTACGTTGGATACTTTTTCTTCCATTCTTGAGATTTCCCCACACTTTCTTTGAGGATTTTTGTTGTTTGATGCCTTAGATGTAGCTCTTTTACCCATCTTAGGCCAATTTTTTAAAATGGTGAGAGGTGCAGGTCCAGTTTCAGTCTTTTACATGTGGTTATTTTGTTCTTCCAACACTGTTTATTTATTGAATAGGGGTTCTTTTCCCCAGTGTGTGTTCTTGTTTGGTTTATCAAAGATCAGGTGGCTGTTAGATGTTAGTTTCATCTCATGGTTTTCTCTTTGGTTTCAAATATCAATATCTCTATTTCTGTGCTAATACCATGCTATTTTGATCTCTACAGCCTTATAGTATAGCCTAAGGTCTGGTAGGGTGATATTCCCAGCTTCGTTTTTATTACTAATAATTGTCTTGGCTATATGGTTTTCTCTGGTTCCATACAAAATGAAGAATTATTTTTTCCAAATCTTGAAAGTATGATGATGGCATTTTAAATGGGATTGTGTTGAATCTGCAGATTGCTTTGGGAAATATGGACATTTTAACAATGTTGATTCTTCCCAGCCAAAAGTCTGCTATGTTCTTCCATTTGTTAATATCTTCTGCTATTCTCTTTGTAGAGTTCCTTCACCTCTTTTGTTATGTGTATTCCTAGGTATTTAATTTTTGGGGGGAAAGCTACTGTGAAGGGAATTGTGTCCTTGATTAGATTCACATCTTTGCTGCTATTGGCATACACAAAAGCTACTGATTTGTGGACATTGATTTTATATCCTGAGATGTTACTGTATTTTTTTTTAATCACTTCTAGGAGTTTTGTAGTTGAATCTGTGAGGTTCTCTAAGTATAAGATCATATCATTGGCAAAGAGGGAGAGTTTGACCTCCTCTGCCCCCGTTTGGATGGCCTTTATTTCCTTCTCTTGCTTGATTATATTGGCTAGAACTTCCAGTTATTTCCTTCTCCTGCCTGATTGTATTGGCTAGAACTTCCAGCACTCTGCCTAAAAGTAGTGGCAATAGAGGACAACCTTGTCTGGTTCCAGTTCTAAGTGGAAAAGCTTTCAGTTTTACTCTGTTCAGTGTATTAGTAGCTGTGGGTTTGTCATAGATAGCTTCAATCAGTTTAATAAATGTGCTGCCTATGCCTATATTATTAAGTGTTCTAATTAGAAAAGGATGCTGAATTTTATCAAATGCTTTTTCTGCATCTATGGAGAGGATCACATAGTCTTTGTTTTTGCTTCTGTTGATATGGTAAATTACATTTATGGATTTGCATATGTTAAACAGCCTTGCATCCCTGGGATGAAGTCTACTTGATTGCGATGAATAATTTTTTTAATGTATAGCTGTAATCTATTGGCTAGGATTTTATTGAGAATTTTTGCATCTATATTCATTAGTGAAATTGAACTCTTTTTTAGTTGGGTCTTTTCCTGGTTTTGGTATCCAGGTGATGTTTGCATCATAGAAGGTATTGGGGAAGATTTCTTCCTTCTCAATTTTTTGTAATAATTTCTGCAGTATGGATATAAGCTCTTGTTTGAAGGTTTTATAGAATTCTAGTGTGAAGCCATCTGGACCAGGGCATTTTTTTTGTAGGGAGAATTTTTATTGTTTTTTTTTTTTTAATCTCAGTTCTTGATATCAGTCTGTTCAAGAGATCTATGTCTTCTTGATTAAGTCTAGGGAGAGGGTGTGATTTCAGGTATTGATCCATTCCTCCATATTGTCAAATTTGTGGGCATAGAGTTTCTTGTAGTAGTCAGGGATAATATCCTCAGTATTTGTATATCCACAAAATATTTGATTTCTCCATCAATTTTGAAGCTTAGTTTAGCAGGTTACAGAATTCTGGGCTGAAAATTGTTTAAGTCTGCTGTCATCCTAATGGCTCTGCCTCTTTAGGTCAGTTGGCATTTACTCCTGGCTGCTTGCAGAATTTTTTCTTTCATCTTGACTTTGGACAGGTTCATTACAATGTGTCTTGGAGAAGTTCTGTTTGAGTTGAGATCACCCAGGGTTCAATATTCATCTGAAAGGAGTGTGCCAAGATTGTTAGTGAAACTTGGTAAGTTTTCATTTATGATAGTCTACAATAGGGCATCCATTCCTTTGGGGCAATCTTCTTCCCCTTTATTTTTATTTACTTTACTTTATTTATTTATTTTTTTTGAGAAAGAGTCTCACTTTGTGGCACTTGGTAGAGTGCTGTGGCATCAGAGCTCACAGCAACCTCCAACTCTTGGGCTTAAGCAATTCTCTTGCCTCTGCCTCCCAAGTAGCTGGGACTACAGGTGCCTGCCACAACACCTAGCTTTTTTTTTTTTTTTTTTTTTTTAAGAGACAAGGTCTTGTTCTGGCTTAGGCTAGTCTCGAACTCCTGAGCTCAGGGTAATCCACCCACCTTGGCCTCCAGGAATGC